>JBBPDC010000149.1:18055658-18067600 GCA_037974485.1 Hemigrammopetersius urotaenia | reverse complement strand
CACACACACATAGACACACACAGACACACACATAAACACACATACACACACACACACACACACACACACACAGGAAAATATTATTTAGGTAAGTACACAGTGCAACACAAAGAACAAAAACAGGACACCACAAAAAACACAACCAGAACACCACAAGACTAGACATGTGTGGACAGGACAGGACTAAAAGTGCAACAGCACAATCATTTACAAGGCAAGACAACATCCACTGCAGTTTAAAGTATTAGTTTGAATGAATACAGTATTATGACATATGGTCTTCTGCCTAAAAAAGTAGATAAATAATTGAGGTAGATAAGTAAAAAGATTGAAAAAATAAACAGTATATAATAAATAGATGTAATTTTCTTTGTGTTTAGGAGGAGAAGGCAGTTCAGTTCAGTTTAGTTCAGTGTGTGTGTGTGTGTGTTTACATTTTGCCATTCAGTTCTGATTCAGGAGCACTTTAGAATCACTCTCCATGCACACAGCAGCATGTGCTGTAACAGTAACAGTAATAAAGTACTAAATAATAGCAAAATAAACTGAGACAGTAACAATAAAGATCAAAAACAGAACCCTAGTTAAACAAGAAATAAAAGACTCCTCAAAAGTTTTGATAGGTGTATACTGAACTTGTCTATCTAATAATAACAGGGACTAAAGCTTTAGAAGCCTAATAACAGAAATGACAGAAAGAAGCTTCTCCACTTTTTCTGTAATTTTTCAAGTGCTTGGCCTCTTGAAGTACCATGAGTAGCAGTTACTTAATAATTTCTATACGTTATAGTGTAGCAAGGTATATTATTGTTTTCTCAGAATTGTACAGACTTTGCCCTTACAAAAATTCACTATGGTTTCCTATGGTTTTTATGCAGTAACCATAGTTTTACTATGGTACCCCATGGTACTTTGGTACTACCCATAGTTTTACTATGGTTTATCCATAGCACTTCATGGTAGCTGTGGTTCTACCACTTCATAGTTACCCAAAAAACCATGAAAAAAACCATGGTTAATTTTTGTAAGGGTGATACTGAAAGTACACACTTAAAATAATATCTGAGCTTAGAGATTAACCTTCTTAAGTCTTACAAAAAAAAAAAAGGAGGAACCTGTCAATCTATCAGCCATTCTAGTCCTGGATGACCAGCACAAGTGATTTCTCAGCTTAAACACCCCAGCTTAACCTGGAAATAGGTATGAGGAGATCATTCACTAAACTTTGCTATACACTGACCCTCCAGAAGCAGAAATCAAGAGCCCTGCGCTATAATCAATGAGTTTACCCCAGTAAAATCTCAAGACAGGAGGTCACAGTTCCACTTTGTCCTGCTTAATCACCGTTCCTGTTGGCTAATGAATTGGTTGTGAGGAGTGCTCTTAAGACGATTGCCTTTAATTCACAGGACCCTCTGTCTCCCCAGTCTGGAGAACCAGTCAACCTTGAGACACATGTAATCAGCTTTGAAGGTACAGTCCTGTTCAGGGAATGCAATCCATGACTGTGATATTTTTTTCATTGTAATAGTTAGATCTCTTTTATTTCTCATCTCTGTGTTCTGCTGTAATTCTACACTAGATTTTGAACATACAGCATGCAGGCCAGGTCACATGTGAGCAAAGGGCTTATATGTCAGCAGCACCAGCATACAACTGTTTGTCTAGCTGTATTTATGCTCAGGCTTCTCTTGGGGCACCTATTGTACCTTGGGCCTTAGGATGAATTCCAGCTGCTGACTCTGCCACTTTGATTCAGAATCAGAAGAGGAGAGAGGCAGGCAGAGCACCACAACATGGTAGGACTGCTGAGGATATCTGATTTTATGGTTCTAGAGCACAGATCATGTGATGAGATAGGCAAGCCTCGGGTGCTGTTGCACATTGCAGACTGAAGTGTCTCACCTGTTGCTGCGTTTTCTTTTTACAGCTGTGTGTATGTTGATTGCTTCAGACTAGAGTTTTTAAAATAAAATATAGTAATGAGCATTTACCTAAGACTGAAGATCATACAGACTCTTTCATAATAAATGGTAGACATTGCGTTTATTGCTGGTTTATATTTCTGATTGACTTTAGATTCAATTAGATAATTCCATATCTATAGAAAAATGACTCATTCTGTCCGCACCATTTACTGCTACGCTGGGAAGGTTTTGTGTTTGAGTCAAGCCTGTTTTCTTCATGCTGTTGTCTTTTGTGCCGGGCTCCTAAAGCCTTCTGCTTTAGTAGGCAGAGGGCAGATTACACTGTTGCTAGGAGACCTGTTGATGTCAGTCAGCGTTATCAGTCTGGCTGCTTCATTGGGACATCTGTTTACTCTGTGGCGCAACAGTTTGATGTACACTGGGGGGGGAAGGTTTATAGATAAAGTAAATGATATAAATCTAGTTGAAAAGGTGGGTAGTTCTACATTGCTTTTCATGCACCAGGTTATTTAGTATAATAATAATAATAATAATAATAATAATAATAATAATAATGGTCATGTGTGTATTTACACTCAAAAAAGAACCCTTTAGAAGAACCATTTAGGATAGGATTGTGTGTGAAGAATCTTTTTAGTAAAGAAATTTCAGATCCTGGTTCTTTACCAATTTGATAAAGCTACATTTACATAATGTGTGGATTCTTTATTAAAAGGTTCACATCCCAATATCCTTTTTCATAACGTGAAATTGTAATTACTTTGCTTTTAAACCTTTTCCGCACAGTTGGAAAAAAGAAGTCTTCTTAAAAGGGCATTGGAAGTAGGATTAAGTGTGAAACTCATGTGATCTCTTGGGAGTCTTGCTGGCTTGTTTGGAGGGGAAAGTTTAAGTAACTTGTGTGACTCTCACAGAAACATAGTAATGTTTTTTAAAGTGCGTTAAAACTGCAAGTCATCATTGCTTCCAGATGGGCTTCACATCAGCCAATCACAGGCTTTATTTTGGAAACGTCCCCCTACATGTTTTTTTTTGTATGAGACATTGAGTATAGTTTTACAAATGAGTATAAAGATATGCAATGTTTATAAGGTCATGGACATACTATAATAAGCATAATGAAAGTGTTCTTTGTATTCAACTTTGTATGAAATGGATGTATAATCCTTGTCTTCTTCCACCATAAATAACATTTCCCTAAGCAATAGGTGCTCGTAATGCTCTGTGATGTACAGCAGTGAGAGTAAATGACTGAGTGAGGAAGTGTTGTGTCTCCACAGGCTGGTAAGATTCAGGCTTTGACTCTGGAGGAGAGAGAGCAGCTCCTGCCCATGCTGCACAACTCACAGTGGGTGGAAGTGGTGGGTAGAGATGCCATCTATAAGGAGTTCATCTTTAAAGACTTTAACCAGGTGAGCAATCTATTTAATTTCTTGCGTTAGTGTATCTGCTGCTTTAAAGATTCTATTTAATGATACTATTTTGTTTCCTAGGCCTTTGGGTTTATGTCTAGAGTTGCTCTACAGGCTGAAAAAATTGACCATCATCCTGAGTGGTTTAATGTTTACAATAAGGTACTACTACTACTACTACTACTACTACTAATAATCACCATCATATCAATTTTCTTACATATCATAGCTGTCAGAGCAAAACTTTTCCCTGTATTAGAATTTCATGGTTTGCTTATTAACAGAAATGCTCCAAAATAACTTCTAAGCGTTTGATTCATATTACTATACCAACCGCCTGTGGCCTGCACTCCAAGAGAGCCCCCCTATGACTCAGCACAGTGATATCCAGCACAGGGCTCTGTTAATGTAACATAATCTATTTGGTGATGTTGTGTTAGCAGCAATTGGAAAAGGTCCTACGCTTGGCCTCACCTGCCCAGTGTTATTTGGACAGTCTTTGTTAGTGCCACTGGCTTAAAAAGTTACATTGACTTACATTAAAATCAAACTCTTTCGTTGCTCCTAAATGACCCTTTTTGAAGGTTTAAGGTTTAGTTCTGACTGTGACAATATGCTTATCATATGGAGAACATGGATACAGTATTCGTTACATAATATTGATGTGACATGCCAATAATGGTCCTCTCTGTGGGTTTTCTCTCTGCCAGGTTCAGATCACTCTAAGCACACATGATTGCGGAGGGCTCTCCCAGCGTGACGTCACTCTTGCCACTTTCATTGACCAGGCCTCAGTTCTCTGAGGCAATTCGCCCTCGTCCATCTTGCTGCTGAGGGCCTGACAGACTAACGAACAGTTTAAAGTATTAAGTGTCTTGGCTTTCCAGGCACAGACTAACCTTGGAGTTACTTTGACAACCCCTTTTGTCTATCGCCTGTTACAGTCATTCCTGTCAGTATCAGCCCACACTTGTAGCAAGACCAACCACAGATGTCCTCATAATCATAGAGATACATTACTGTTTTCTGACCCTCAACCTAGTAACTTCTTTCCCCTTAAAAAATACTGTGCCTTTATTTTATATTTGTGCTGTGAATTGTCTTCTCTAAGTCTCATTTAAAATAAAGTGTGTAAGTTAACTGTCAGTTTGAAGTTATATATATTATTTTAAATGAAGTTCTAATGGTCGCCTTCTTGCACCCTGGAGTGAGTTCCAGGCACCACACTAATAGTGTAATAGACTGATATCTGTTACATGAGGCCTCCTCACAGTCTTCTAAACCTACAGATATTACATTAACCATATCTCTCTATTTGCTATTCATCATTAATGAATGCATTTAATAAAGAAATGCCAATAATGAACTGTAATGACAAATCTTTCACTTCTTAACTATATGAATAACAAATAATAGCTCTCTAATTTTCAAAAAGACTTTATTGATTCTTACAGGGACAGCGGGATACATTGAAGTGTTGAAAGTGGCTTGTACGTGGTAAAGGCCCTCTCCCTGAGGCTGATATAGTCACTGCAGTAGCCCGAGAGCCTGCCAGAAGGCATGAAGGTAAACACTACTGGTCATGAGTTGCAGAAAGCTGCAATAATGGTCATTGGGTCTCCAGAGACTGCAGAAAACAAGGTGCCTCACTTTTAGGTAGTCATACGGTATTGTCAGACATGCTTCTCTGGAGGCAAAGGGAGGATTGTGCTAAATATAAAATCTTGAATATGAAAATAATATTCACAAACATTCTTGCTATTGTATGAAGTGGTACTTTCCACGTTTAATAGCTTAACCTAAGGCAAACGTTAAATATTATGATGCTACTTCAGTGGTATCATGTTAAGAATGGTGTCCCTCAACTTTCCAACACATTTTCATGCCCACACACTTTTAGCCCTGTAATAACATTAAAAAAAAAGTACAATTAAAAATTATAATTACATTATTGAAATATGAGACACTACATTAGTGATGTATAATGTAAAAACACACACAGTGGTCAAAGACATTATGAAAGCATAGGGAATTAAATAGCAGATGAGGTCTGCAGTCATGATTCAATGGTACCGTCTCATCACTATCATCATCATCATCACCATCATCATCTCCCTCGTTGTCCAAGAGCTACTCTCCCTTATTACAGCTCAGGAACACTGGCAAGGCAATTACCCATTGGTGCAGCATCTTCCTGGACTTAGAACATCAATAAAATAAAGAAACGCTTTTGAAGAAAAATAAAATCTCCCATTTTTCTGGCAAAGTATCCTCCCATTTTGTTCAAAGCCAAGAGAACAACTGTTTTATAAATCCAATCAGTGAACCGTGCGAGGAATTACACTTACTCCAACAACAGAGAGAAAAGCCCTCAATGTATAAATACTGGAACAACATCTGAGGTAGAGAGGAAGGAAACCGTGATCATTTCAGACACTTATTTAGAACTTACAGTAATTGAGGTTCAGGCAAGTTCAGATTTTTGCAGCTGATTTTTTTCTAACTTCCAATTTGTTTTCAGTAAGATATGTAGGCACTCGACTCCCTTCTGTTTATTCAGAGGGTATTATTAATTAGTGTTGAATTTTGGGATAAAAACCAAAATAAAATGATCTTTTTAAAATGATTTTAGGTTCACCTGAGCAGTGCTAAAATATCAGCACTTTCTGTGCTTTTCAAGAGAATGGTATAATGTTGGAAATCTTCAGAGAAACTAAGATCTGCTGCTTGGTCCATTGTTCCATTTTAGCCCTGTAACAGTGATACAATTGCATACAGTTGTCTGATCATAATCGTTATTAGCACACATTTTAACCGTAGGGGCTCCAGACTTTTTGCTATTTGATAGAGTTTTGCTATGCTGGCTTGCAGGAAGCCACTAACCGTGACGACAGTTCATCGAAAAAATGAAGTGAGGGAGTCTCCGGAACTTCAGGCCGCAGTTTGTGATTAAGTAAAATGTTTAAATTTCAATTTAATGCTTCCCTCTTGCTAACCTGAGAGTTAATTTGGAGCCGTTGTCTCCAAATGGACGGCCGCAGTAATGTCAACTACAAAAGGAGAACTGTTCGTGTTAAACTGATGCCACAAATAATACAGACAGAACACACTTCTCCAAACTTGCAAAAGGAAGCTGTCCCTGAACGTTCTGTGCTAATTCTGATACCATGATACTTACAGTAAATCATCAATCCTCAGGACAGCCAAAAAATGCCCAAACTGCATGGAGAACTATGGCTTGTGCTTAAACAAGAAATGAGTAAATGGGTGATTGAAATGAGGGACTGAAAAGTTAGTAAATAGCTGTAGACAAACATGATGAGGGACCCTTTGGCAGCCGATCCAGAATCAGTGCGTTTTGGAGCTACCATTTATGTGGTTCTTCTTGCTGCCGTGGTGGTTGTTCTGGACCTTGGAGACTTCAGTGCTGTAGAGGCAGTCCAGGAAGCCACACGATATCTCTGTCACCATCGACCGGTCAGGGATGGACTGTGCCATGCCATAGATAGCTCCCTGAATACAGATTTCAATCTCAGGTCAATGCACATGAAAAAACATGCTGTACTCGAAGGAATGACATGGAAACCGATTAAGCAAACAAACTCCAGTTCAGACGGGTGAACATGAGACTTCAGTGAGTCAATGCTCTATAATTCTTGGGGCAAGTACCAGCACAGGGTTTTTCTTTCAGATGGAGGATATTTTACTGCGTTCTCAAAGGTTAAGCCAGCTGTAATTCATGTGACTCACCACAGGGCTGCCTGAGCTTTATGAGTCATCCCTGATGACTATGGGCAACCTCACATAAGTACTGAGTGCGTCTCAGTATCTGTGATCCTTTTTCAGATTCTACATGTGAATCCTCCTAAAGGATTACACAAATTGCAAAATATGGACAAAAGTATTGGGACACGCCCTGTGTTTCAGGGTTTGGGCTAGGCTCGTTTTCTCCTAAGTGAAGGGCAATAATCTTAATGCTTAAGACCAAGTCATTTTGGACAACACCACACTTCCAACTTTGTGGACACAGTTTGGGGAAGAACCTTTTCTATTCCAGCATGACTGTGCCCCGGTGCACAAACCAAGACCCATTAACACATGGTTAGAGGAGATCAGTGTGAAAGAACTTGACTGGCCTGCACAGAGCCCTGACTGCAACCTCATAAAGCACCTTTGGGATGAACTGGAACAGAGATTGCGAGCCAACATTATCTGACCTCATAAATGCTCTAGAGAATGAATGTGTACACATTCCCACAGAAACACTCCAAAGCTGTTATACCTGTGATATATATTAAAGTCCCTGTTGGTGTAATGTTCAGGCGGCCCAATACTTTTGTCCATATAATGTAGAGTAGAGTAGAGTACATATCTATTGGAAATAACTGATGTAAAAGAAATAGAGGTTATTCACGTAAACTGTTAAACGCACCATCCCAGTAGTCTTCTCCTTTGGATTCTTCATGATAATGGCTACTTCTTCCTTCACATCATTCACAAAATGCTGTGCCACACCAGGCATTGTGTGCAACATGGTTACACAAATGTGGATGCTGTTAAGGGACAAACAAAGGAATTTCATATATTCTTCAGTGGGGCCATCAACATATCCCCTAACTAAATAGGTTTCAAACATATCCCCTAACTAAACAGGTTCTTCCTATTTATAAATAACATGTTTATAACATTTGATTCTACATATAAATGACAATTTAAGCAGAGCTTAATTTGTGTTCCACAGCATTAAGAAATTATTCCCACTTGTAATTTGACCAACAGTGGAAACATGCTTTGTGTTCTTACCTAGATGGGAACTGAAGAGTGTTGAGGTTCCAGCCCTTTGATGTAAGTGCATTGGATAAACGGAAGACATCAAAGACATCGGAGCCTATGGCCACCACGGACACCTCAGGGTTGCCAAACACAAATACTCCTTCTATTTTACGAATGCTATTAGGGGGAAACACAAGTGTAAATCAGGTCTTTTCTCAAAGTAATTTGCAACATAAGATTAATTAATTGTCATTTTAACCATCTGTTATTCTAATTTATACCTTTTTTGCCATTGTCCTTAATCCATACTGAAAACCAACAGAAGTCTGTCTTACCCAGCTGCAATGGTGCGGGCAGTCTGAACAATCTTCCTGGTAGCGTCAACATAGCCACTCTCTCCCATGTGCATCATGGTGGCCCAGCAGGCTGCGATGATGCCTCCAGGTCGAGAGCCAGCCATTGAGGGAGACGCATAAATTCCCCCCTGCCAATCAGGGGCCACGAAGTACTGGTAATGGCGATATTTCTTGTCCCTGTAGAGCACCACTGAGGAGCCTTTTGGAGCGTAGCCATACTGCAGAGAGAACGACAAACCCTTCAGAGAAAACCCTGGCAACACACTTAGAAAATATTCTTGTTACATAATAAATTACGTTACTTTTTGCGTTACTGGGCATACTAATCCTAAACATTCAATAACTTTGCAATCCAAATTAATAACAGCATTTTCTAACCTTCAAACTCAGAGCAGCATGCTAACTTTTTTGAAGTAAAATGAGGAATATGTTTCTCACCTTGTGTGTATCAGCTGAGATGCTCGTCACGCTTTTGATACGAAAGTCAAATGGCTCAAGTATGAATCCAGCCTTTTCCATGAAGACTATGAGGAACCCACCCAAGCATGCATCCACATGGAAGGGGATGTTGTACTTTTCTGCCAACTAAAAATAAAAATAAAGTATTCACAGTTGATTCACAAACATTTGAGGCATTAATTATGATATAATCTGGTGTAAAAAGTCTGAAGATGTGAAGCAGGGTTGTACTGAAATGATAGAGGGTTTTAAAGTGCTTTACCTTCCCCACTTCCACAATAGGATCCATGATTCCATGAGGGAACTGAGGAGCAGAACACACCAGCATGGCTGTGTTCTTAGTGATGGCTCTCTTCATGGCCTAGAGGGACATCAAGGGAAATGAGACAATCAAATTAGGTTGAAAAATGCTGCCGACAAGATGATGTCTGTTTATCTTGTGTACACCCGAAACATGTTACCTTCACATCAGCTTTCATGGTCTTCTTATCCAGAGGTATGTGAATGAGTTTCATTCCAAAATAATGTGCTGCTTTGTCAAATGCGGCATGGACGCTAATTGGTGCAATTCTTCAGGATTCATGCAACAGACATCAGAAGACATGAAAAGATCAATAGTCAGTCTTCTATGAAAAAAAATATGTAGTTTTAAACTAAGCCTCAATTCTGACCGACTAAAAAGGACTTACATCTCTGGATGTTTGATTCCTCTCTCAAAAGCCAGATCTCTGTACGCCTTACAGGCCATCAAAATGCTTTCGGTTCCACCAGACGTGACCTAGGCAAATACACAAGAATACAGATTACATTGTTTTAGATGTGTAGAAATATCAAAAAGTTTTTATATTTATGTCAGTGGCAGTATGAAGAGTTCCAGTGAGCGTCACTTCAGTTGCTATGGTGTGATTGCCTTCACTAAAAGAAAATACTACAGGATATTTTCCTCTTGGCAGTAATATGAGCATTTGGCTACTGATAGGAGGTTTCTGAAGGTTGTTTACAGACAAAACAACAATAAATTAATCAATCATAAATTGATCAAAAGAGAAGTATGAAAACAGACTGACTGTGCCACAAGACTCTGGACCGCCATTGAACAGAGAACATGCCATTCGCACCACCTCTGCTTCCATTTTTCTCACTCCAGGGAAGATGTCTGGATGAAGAGGATTACTCCAGGCAAACTCACCATATACCTGGAGATGAGTAAGAGACAGACACTCAATCAACACAGCACCAACATAAAACCTATGGAATGTAAATCAGCAAACTGTACTTCACACACACACACACACACACATATATACATATATACATATACATATACATATATATGCCTCGCTTGTGTACACAATGCAGTCTCTTCCATTGATTTGCTTACGCTGTCACGCGTTCCTTGGTTTAACCAATTATTAAAGCGAGGGTAATCTAAACACCCACAACAAGACTAGAGACATACAGCAGAGAAGACAGACACACATCACATGTGTGGAGATACCTCACTCTAGACAAAAACAGCACAGAGACCTGCGCAACCTGCAAGTCGGTGTTAAAGTACAGTAACAGTAGTGGCGTTCTGCATCTGAAATGGCTACGCTAGCTAACATGGCTTACGGTAGCACTGCAGGGAGTCGGCCTGCCGTGGCTTAAACCGTTATATGTATATACAAACATACACATATGCATATATTTCAGGACTGAAAGGACACATTACCTTCACTAGTAGTTCAGTGAGTTTTTCATCTCCCCAGTAAACTGCGCCTGACACTTTGCCTTTGGCCCACTGCACCTCATCTGACAAGAAAAAGAAACAGGAAAGAAGTTTTGTTCACATGCTGTGGAAAAACAGTGTAATCTCATTTGTAAGATGGGTTCTGATGCAATATGAAATGGTAATCATCAAGACAATTAACTGCATTTTACATTACAATACTGGTATCAGTTGCTGTATCAGTGTTTCGGGTTGCACTGCATTACTGTGTATTGATAAAATCGATTAAACGTGCAGTGACTCACTCAGTGTCTGGTACTGCCTGATGCTATCCAGGACTTGTTTCTGGGTGAGGCCTTGTGGTGGCAGGACCTTAATGTAGCTCATTCCGTCTTTCAGTGTGCACATGCTCATTGACATGTCGTCAAGTGCTTTGTTTAGCTGTTTCTGGATCTACAAGACGAGAACAGGGAAAGAAAAAAATATACACAAATAAACAAGTAGTAAATAAACGCAGTAAATAAAAGCAGTTCTAAAATCAGAGCTACAGTCAAGAACACCTTTAAGACCAAGACCAGGACCATCTGAGTCAAAAAAGCCTCAAGTTCAAGTCAGGTCCGAGAAGCCAAGAGGCTTGTGTCTAGGACAAGAGTCCAAATGCTTGAGCTTGATGACATTGTGTCTGTGAAATATGAAAATGAAGAGTATGGATGAATCAGAGCACATGGTGATGACAGGCATGTAAAAGTTACCAGGAGAGCACTGTCAAAGATTTTGAAATAATTTGAGGGCAGCTAGTCAACATCAACTAGAGTCTGAGTGCTAATACCAACAAGTCAAAGCCAAGTCCAAGATAATAAAAACATCTTGAGACCGGGCTAGAGTACTACAACCCCGTCTACAATAAACAAACTAAGAATGTGGCCTAAACTTTTTTTTTATAGGTCAATAACTTTTCTTACTGGTTTATGGGCAACATGGTTCATATATGACATTTAGGTTTATAACCTGAACCTGATTTGTAATTAGTAACTTATCAAAATTATCAAAATGTTGTGAGGTTAGAAAAATACACACTTAATACACATTTTTACTTCAACAACAAAGACTGGCTTATCACCTAAAATGCATTAAAACATAAGAAGGTGTAAACGTATGGCGTCACATCCATGCCAAAACTAGAGCGTGCAAAATCGCTTGTCACAAAAAAATTGCTGGCGTAAATTTCAAAGTCGCGCGCAAAATGGCTTGCCGCAAAAAAATCGCTGGTGTAAATTTCAAAGTCGCGCGCGCAAATGTGAAA
>JBBPDC010000149.1:18026532-18055558 GCA_037974485.1 Hemigrammopetersius urotaenia | reverse complement strand
CTCCAAACTGCCAAAACCTACCCCTTTCAAACCACGCGCGCAGAAATCTCACTCGAGCAAAAAAGCCGCTCGTCGGTGATCTAACCATCGAGAGGAAAAAACACATTCGCGAGTATACAGTTTGCGTGCAATAATATCACAATCGCACACGCGATTCTTAATTTTGTGCTCTCGAGTTTCACATTTGCGCGCGCGACTTAGAAATATACGCCGGCAATTTTTTTGCGGCAAGCGATTTTGCGCTATAAACGTCCAATTCACTGAAGCAAAGAAATCTCTTCAGTCAGATGACATGAATTAATCCTGGGCACCATCACAGTGCATCATGATATAAACTGTGTCCAAAGTTTCACTCACGCTAAAGCATCATGAGAAATGAATCAGACCCTATTTTTAAGGAAGTGGTCGAGACAGAAGACAGAAAACCACAAGACACTTACTGACGCGCCAATAAATGGGATTTTTCTGATGATTCGAAAGAACTGCTTCTTGATTCGTGATGTCAGACCTGCAGATTCAGAGACAAACACAATGCTGGGGTCATAAAGTGACGTATTTTGAGCAAAAACATGCCTGAACTGACAAAACCATAGAGATGCTTTTTGGGCCCAAAAGGGTTAACAGCTTAATCCACTAGAGATCCAGAAAGTGAAGGGTTCCATCATTAGACCTCAATAAGCACACAATGTAAAAAACCTAATTACAAATATTAAAAGATAACCATCATTAGACCTCAATAAGCACACAATGTAAAAAACCTAATTTCAAATATTAAAAGATAACCCTAAGTTTAAAATGCTACTATATAGAGGCCTAGTGTTTAGAGCATAGCCCCTGCAATCAGATGATTGTGGGTTTGAATCCCAACAGTCATCACTGAGGTACCCTTGAGCACACTGCTCCCCGGGCGCCCCTCGTTGGAGGCAGCCCACTGCTTCACTTAGTGAATGGGTTTAATGCTGAGAAAGAATTTCACTTTGTTCACACTGCGTGCTGTGGTGTGTTCATGTGTGACTACACAGAGCATTTACTTTACTTTATTTGAGAATTAATTCCATTCTTTGGCGCTAGACTATTGGTTAACTGAAAGATTATCCAAAAGGTCCAACAAAAAGTTAAAAGCTCTCATTAATCTGAAATAAAACAAAATCCAATTTGCATGTTTTTACTTACTTTCCTGTTGAAAGAGGAAGCTTTTGGTCCGCACTGCCCCGAGTGTGAGCAGAAGTGTTGCTGCAATGATCTGCCATGGCTCCAGACCCGCACACTGGGTGTTGATGTAATGCTTTGCCTCCTCACAGTACAGCAGCAGCATCTCCTTATACACCTCCAACGCACTCTGAACAGAGGAGCATGAATTCAGTAAATCAAGACTTTGTGTTTTCTGTACTCACTTGATATCTGCCAAACTCCTGGCCCTAAATGTTTTTCCATTTCATTTTTTTGGCTGAATTCACATTAGAGCTCCTTATTGTGCCTGGACAATTCCTATTGTTACTCTTCTGTTTCCTCACCATTGTTCAATGCAGATGGCTATCAACTTTCAAATGTCAAGGTTATAAAATTAACACTTCATCAAGTCCATTCATAAGACCTTTCTTGCCCGTCAGTGTTCCAATTTTAACCTTTTATTTTTGCGCGAGGATTAGTGCTTTTGCCGTTTTATTGTGGTCTGAAATATATAAGAAAAGATCTTTTTCTCAAAAGTAAGTCAGAGTAACATATAGTGCATAGTGCTGACTTATCTTTGAACCTTGACACCTACTTCTAACAAATCTGGATAATCCAGTGGAGATGATGCTTTGTCCTACTTGACACGTTTTGCTGTTATCAAGGATCAGAGAACGAATAAGCAATGGTACATAGATTGGAATCTCATCTCAAGATTACATCTAACAGCATACCGATGCAAGACTGCATTTCTATGATCATTTTTCCCCCCTTGGTTTTATATAATCAAGTACAAAATACATTTTTTAAAAAATCATTTACTGAAATTACACATTTATATCTAAAGCTTCATGCAAATGCCCTACTGCACACTATAGCTATTCTGCAAATGCACTTATCTCTATTTTACAACTCAAAGACACCAGATAATAATGCTTAAAAGAAAAATGTAGAGGGAGGCTGAAGGTCCACTAGATAATATTTTAAATAGCCACTTTTATAACAGCTATATGAAGGTGTCAGCATATATGGCTTTGCTGAATCACAGTTATTGACAGAGCTCCGATAAGATCTTGATCAATTTAGAGGACTACACAACAGTGTATGTAGGTAAAAAAGAGGGATTGGACAATAGACCACCCAAACCCTTACACCACAGATGTGGAACTCTAGTCCTGGAGGTCTAGTCCAGCAGGTTTTGGTGATTTCCCTGCTCGGAAACACCTGCCTCACCTCGCTAGTTACTTGGCAGGTTTAGTGAATGTGTTTGAGTAGGAGAACCCTCAACCTGTGCAGACCAGAGTTTGACACCCCTGCTTTACACAGACTTATTTTTCATGATTTCAACACATCAACTTCAAGAACTGACTGTTCACCTTGGTGTCTAGAATATCCCATCATAACATACACCACAAATGAGACAGTCAGTGGTATTCACTTGACCTGCCAGTAATACCATGGCTGATCAGTGTGTACAATGCTCAGCAGCCATCACCACAGTCAAAACCTCTTTCACACACCAGCCCACCCAAGGGCTGGGCGATTAATCGAACAGTAATCGAAATCGACATTCAGAACCCATAATCGATCAAATTTTTCCAGGTCGATTATTTTTGATTTCTTTCCTTTTAAAAACACTACCGCGTGTGGAGTCTCGTGACCCCGCTCTGTTATGTTACGTTATTCCGCTGACATGTCGAGCATGGAGAGCTTAAACACAGTCAACTGTAAATAAAATAATCGTTCATTAAACGTAAGAGTTAAAATGTTCAATTAATCGAGATTTTGATTTTAGGCCAAATCGCCCAGCCCTACCCCACCCCCTATTTCACATCTGATGCACGTTAAACTGTTTGCTGTTAGGATTGTCATAGGGATCAAGACAAAATGTAATTAACAAGCATGCATCATATTAACTGCCTAAGACACCACCCACTGAATGGGGGTTTAAAATCTAGTCTAAGCTCTCCAACAGGTTTGACAGGGTTGCCAAAACTGAAAAGCAGGAAAACCAACAGAAACTCTTGAATGTAAAGAATGTCTATAGCGACAGTAGGATCCAAATATTAAGGGCAGCACTCATAACTGGGAAAAACCTGGTGATTGGTTGGTATACATGTAGATTCAATATTGTTTACACCAAAATGCAGTGTACAAGCCACTACAAGTACCATGAAAGCAATTGAGGGCAAGATATGACATTTATCTTCACTGGCAGTCCTGCCTGAATGTAAACCATTTTGAACTCTTATGCCTAATAACACTAGTTGTCATGATACCTAATGGGAAATGTAGTTAAAAGAGTGATTTCATTTTGGAAGCATGTGTCTGATTAGTAAAGCACACTACAAGAACACAACGTTACTAGAAATTAGCCTTCAAAACAATAGAAAGTCTGCCTTTATTGTCCTATCACTTCAAGCTAGCATCTAGCAATAGCTAGCAATAACAGGCGAGTTTTCAGAACCTGTGTTTATTCTACTGCAACCTTGAGCCTTCTGTTTCTTCTGAGCCCCCAAGGTTAAGGTTAGTTCTTCAAAGACTTTCATATAATACAAAGGCATTGAGAAAATGTATTGTACAATGAATTTGAAACATTCTCTCAGTAAAAGATCATTTTGATACAATTACATATCTGGCAATGTGCCGATGATGAAACTTCACATTGTGACTTTCTGTATGCAGTTAAACACATTGTCTTTTGTGTTAAAAGTAACACGGAATGTGGTCAAACAATATAATAACAATATGACACAAAGTGCAAATGACAAGATGACACAAGAAGGAGCTTTCATGTACCCATGCTAACATTGTGAGAATCCTAAAACAATGGTTACTTTGTCTCCTCACTGTATCCAGGCTCTAATGTTGAAGAGGGCAGAGATGTTGGGGCATCGTCGGTCATAAACAGCCGAGATTAGGTTATCTCATACAGGGCAAAAGGCAGTGAGAGTTGCAATGTGTTTCAACAGATGAAACCTTTTACAAGGCTGCTTTGTTATCTAGGACATTTCTCCCTGTATTTGCGAGATAACATGATTGATTTGTGCTGAAATTGACTTTTTTTTGGAAAATAGAAGACAAGAGAAACATTTGTTCAGTTTTACAATGACCATAACTTATTTGCTTCCAATTGTGTTGCAGGCATCAACGACTTTGTTTCCCCTGGGGCTGAATAGGCTTTGTGAAGAAGCCTTTGTTGAAACAGAAGGAAGTTCATATTTTGTCTAAAAAGCACTCATAGATTAACTTCCTATGAAGCAGCAAGGTTTCTTCCTTTTCAGCTGCTTCATATTATCTCTCTTTTAGTGTTTATAGATACATTTATTATATATATGCATATCCATCTATATATACATACATATATATATATATCCATCTATCCATCTATCTATACATAAAACTGATTCAGTGTATGACGAAATGGATGTTATGGTCACAAACACTATATTGCACAACTAGTCACGAGTGTCTGACCGAAGCTGTGAAACAGACTGAACAGATGTTGTTGGACAGCAGTCAAGCAGTAGATCTGCCCGCTGCCCTCATTGTACACTGCTCTGTTAATAATAGCACTTCCTGTGTATTTGTAGCTCTCATAGGAAGTCTCTTAACGGACTAGCACACAATGAGCTGCTCCAATCTAAAAATTCTCCCTGCCACACCTGCAGAAACAACCGAAACAGAGAGCAGGGCACCTTTCTCTTCGACAGGTCGTTACTAAACACACTTTTCCTGTTACAGTGTTGTGTTGACTGGCCTCCCAGCCTGAGCCCATGCTGTCTGGTGATGATTCAGAATGCAGTTTTTCTGCATCAGGCACCACTGGTCCCAAGTTTCACACACGTCTAGCTCTCTTTACAGCTGTCTAGAGGATTTCTCTAGATATACATTTGATTTATAGGCCAGTTTTACCAATTTTTTGCAATTAATTTTACCTTGCATGTTTACTTCATTTTGTCATACAGAAGGCAGCATCTTTGGACTTAAGAGCTTTATCATTTGATTTTAGACTGTTTAAAATAGCTCTGTAAATTATTTGGCACCGACCAGCCACTTTTGCACGAACCAGCTCTGTGAGGATCAACAAAAAGCCTTAGTGGAAACACACGCACCCCCCACTGCTCACTCTCAGGTGTCATTATTTCTCAGAAGTAATAATACTCTTGGGTCTCTGTAACCAACGAGTTCTGTGAAGATCAACCAAAAGCCTTAGTGGAAACACATACAACCCCCACTGCCCACTCTCAGGTGTCCCAGAGAGACCCAGGGAAAAACACTGACACCTCTTTCTCCACAACAGCCAAAAACTTCAAACACAGTCTCTGTCTGAACTCTCGAGGTCTTTTCTTAGGACACATTTGTTCAGATATGCTTCCCCAGCCTGTAACACACTCACTCCTGGACTGAAACGCACTCACCCAGTAGTCCATGCTGGCTGTCAGGTGGAGGGCTGAAGCAGACCGCTGCCTTGCAGAAAAACGAGAGGAAAACAAACTGCTGAGACCCTTTGTTTAAGTTGTGTCAAGAGACACGACCGACTTACATGACACAATCACAGACCCAGTCCTGGATCAGGAAGTGCTCAGTAAAAAGCAGCACGATTCGTTCAGAAGTGCAGAGCAAGAGGCAGGGCCGGTGTTTAATAGAGCTACAAGCTATATCCATTTCCTTCAGCACTCAGATTCACTGCGACGCATGATACACAGATCTGCATTGTAGCATCTCGTCGTCAGTGACGTTTTCAGGAAGGTTTGCAATGATGGGCTGTTATTTAATCCACTGATTTCCAACCTTAGAACTGGAAACCTGCACGTTTTACTGCTTTTTCAGCTTCAACACACTCACCCCAGCTCGTGAAGTATTTAAGTACTTAAAATATAATAAAGCAGTTAAAGTAAAGTGGGCTTTTATAGTCGCGTGCGAACATAGCACAGTAAAATGTGAACATTTTCTATGTATTTAACCCCTTCACCAAGTGAAGCAGCGGGCAGTCAGGAACGCTGCACCTGGGGAGCAGTGTGTGGGGATGGTACATTGCTTAACGGTACCTCAGTGGTGCCACTAGCACTCATGGGATTCAAACCTACAACCTTTCAATCGCAGGGGCATCTCCCTAACCACCAGGCTAATAGCTGTTTGTGATCATTGTTAACGCTATAGAACTTCCCACCCCTCCCCAGCCCAGGTAATCCATATATTCAAAGTAGGAGATTAGATTTTTTCCAGTGTTATGAGAACAAATGTCTTTAAACATGGCCGGTGAGTCTGACCATAATGTTTCTGTTCACTGGTTGTCTTTCTTTGGGGTACATTTGGATGGTACTAATCAAATCAAGTCAAGTCAAGTTTATTTAAACAGTCTGTAATCATACATTATAGGACTAGAATAAAAATATGAATAAAGGAAGCATAAAAATACAAGAAGGTAAAACAAGAATAAAATAAATAAGAAGAACTGAGAACTGAGAGCATCTCCTTCTTGCCCAACCCTTACATAAAGATTTAGCACTCCTCTGATTCTCACACTGTCCTGAAACTTGGATGATTCCTTGTATTTTTAGTCACTTTGGATAAAAGCTTCTGCCAAATGAATGTAACGTAATGTAACTGAAAGAAATGACTGTTCACTTGTGGTCTAGTGCATCTCATCCCTTAACAGGTGACACTGTATCAAGATAATTAATATTATTCACTTCACCTGTTAGTGGCTTGAATGCAATGGGTGATCATTGTCCCAGTAATAAAAAACAGAATATTTAGGAGGCAAAATGGATAATAGCAATGTCAAAAATTAAGTAGAAAACCACACAAACATTATAAATGGTATATTTTTAGGGGGACAAATAACAAGGAAGGTGGTCCCTTTAAACTTGTCATTTACTGACCACATAAACCCCCACCCCAATATGACATCTGCCCATCCCACCACCCTGACTGGCTGGTTCTAGTATTTGCCACTGGAAAAAAAGTGCTAATGCACATTTCTCACATTTTCTTTTGAGGAAGTTACAGAAACGCAGAGTATTTACTGTTACACCACACCCTCAAACCTGCTAAGAAATTTGTACTGTGCCATAGATGTTTGCTGAGTTTAAAGACCAGAGTGCCTCTCCGCCTCTCATTTTATTGGATGCTTTAAATTCAAGTCACATTTTCACATTCCTCCTTCAAACGCCAGACATGGGTTTGTGTTTTAGAACACATGATTCGTATCTCAATCCTTGTAAATTCGCTGCAGTAATCCAGTAACCTTCTGATCCAGCCGATAAGAGAGAAAAAGAGAAACAGTGACCCCTGTCAACCAAACAGTCCTTTGCACCGACTTTGTTTTGTGTCCACAGTCAGCTCCATAATTCACACCACTTAGCTCAGTTTTACCCTCGAACCTTGAATTGAAACAAATATATTAAAACCATTATCCATCTATAAACTCCCCAGACTCTTCAGATTGTCACTGGTTCTAGATCCTCTCCTTGGAACTCTCCTCATCCCCAGATGTATACATCCTATGGAAAATCTGGGGATGAGGAGAGTTCCAAAGGGGGGATCTAGAACCAGGGACAATCTGAAGAGTCTGAGGAGTTTATAGATATATAGGTCTGTGGACAAAACATGATTCTGTTGAAAAAAGCTGAATTTTAGTCCCGCCGATTGGAATTGTAAAAGAATCTTTCCCAAATACACTTCAATTTCAACACATGAACAAAATTTTACACAAAGCACATAATTTACACCAACTCTATGAAATGTTTCCTTTTACCTCAAGCCTGTGTTTGAGTAGATTACAGATAGGATCACATTTTTGCATCTGTTTTGGTCACATGAGCAAATACAAAATGTAACTTTTTTTCTTTGCATTTTGGCACAGAGGTCTGTTTTATAGTCCCAAGACATTGTAGAGAAGTTTGCAGTGTCTCCTGTCTTTCATATATTGGATCATATTTGTGATGATGCTTTTAGAGTTGACTTAAAAATTATCTGACACTGACACATAACTGAACCACAAATCACAGATTTGAAGACTCAAGATCCCTGTGTGTTTTGTATCATTATCCTCCTGCAGGATGCGCCAGCTTCTTTAGCAGAATAAGATATTTTAAATTAGGCTTGTATAGATATTCCTCAGATTTTTTAAAATTATTTTGCATAAACAATGTTCTCCACTGAAACATTAATTGAAAGTTTTTTTATGGAACCAAAATTATGATATTACATATTTATTTTCAGGAGTGTAACAATGTTTCCAGGGCTTTTGGAGGAAATCCAACACATCACAGATCCCCTGCTACAATTAACAGCGTTGGGGCGGGGGAGGGAGGGCTCTTTTGCATATTTTTACACCTTGAGTGGGTTTAGTGTGAAAGAACTCTGTTTTGTCTCGTCTGACCGTATGACCCGGTGGTTTCAGTAGCATTAAGAGAACTCCTCTGGCACACATTCCATGGATGTGGATTCTACCTTTTTTGAGAGTTGTTGGCGACAAAACGCCACCACCCCTCTGTAAATCCCTATTCTGTAAATCTCCTTTTCTAACCATTATCTTCTACCCATAATGTATGAGTGTAAAACATGCATTTATATGCTACCACTTTTTGCCATGAAAGGAAGGCTGGGACAGGTAATGAATGGTCATTAATACTAATGAAGTCTTCAAATTTCACATGCATTTTTTTGGATCCAGACAATCCAGCGCCCAAACTGAATTGTTTCCATGCCTGTGCATCTACATTTTGTGAGTCAGAGGCTCAAGGGTAACCTGAAAGTGAACTGAATGTAATTGAATTCACATCATATGACAAACACTATTATCCAGAGAATAGTTCTGAAGGAAAATTGAAGTTGAAGTTGAAGTTGAAGTTTATTGTCATGTGTACAGAGTACAGTGTACAGAGCACAATGAAATTTTTACCCTCTTCACAGATAGAAAATAAATACATAAAAGACATGAAAGACAACACAGTGCAGCAACAGTAGTCTTAAGTTGTATAAAGTACAGTAAAGTAAAGTGACAGTGCCATGTATAGTGACAGTGCAGTTTAAGTAAATGTTATACATTGATGCACCATTGTGAAACATGAACTCTAGTCTCCTGGCTACAACATTAAAACCCATATCATCTAACACACATAGGCTGTCATTGTTTTTTAAAGGTAAAAGAAATCTCTTAGTACTCACACATTTTATGTAGTTGTGAATTATGTAGTAGTGAACTAGTATCATATTATTAATAAAATCATTGTAAATGTATCTTTAGTGATAATTACATCCAGATATGTTACCCGACTCTTCAACTGGATCAATTAAATTTGATTAAGAGTGCCTGGCAAGATGATACCATATTATGGTAGGATTGCGAGCCTTATTGGCATTATGATTCCAGTTGCCTGTTCTGGTATATGTTAAAGGATATATGGTATAAATGTGGTAATTTATAAAAAAAAATATGATTAATGTTGAGCCAACTGCTTTATAGGCATTTCTGATAGCACATTTCCAGGATAAGATTTTATTAAGAATGCTGTTTTTAAAAAATTGAGGACAATTAGTAGAACAAATTCTACTAATTTGAAGGACTTTTTGAAATGTGACAGATCCTGCCAAGTTTTTGTGGAAAAAACCAAACAAAACAAAACAAAAAGAATGAACTTACTGCACCATACTGCAAGAGGAATTATGAAATATTATGAAATATGATTAACTCTCCATGGATTGACACATCTTGATTCTTTTTGATATTTTCTTTAAAAACCTAAATATAACTAGAAACATTGCTTCCATTGGTTACGGAAGAGGATATGAGCATCTCTGTGCTTTGGTTATATTGTACTTTGTTTCTAAATATTCAGCAACAGTCACTCATGATACAAAGCCATGCAGTAACATGAAATGCGACACAGTCAGTAATATTCATTTCATTATTATAGGACTTTACCCTCCAGGAATGCTGCCACAAATTCCAAAGCTCTGACAACTCAGCCCCTTGTACAAGCCTTGATTTCTCTTCATTTCTACTTTTAAATAGTGTGGGGCACATCTGATAAAAAAGACACAAGAAACAGAATTTAACCACAGTGAGCCTTGAGCTCGCTGTATAAGGGCAGTCCATATTGACTATAGAGATCCAGAAAAATATGCAGGGTGATGACAAAGCGACTTCATAAATCTTTCAGCACTGTCTAACACATGGAAACGCCCCAAGGGAGTGATGAGACAGCAACGCTGATATTAGTTGCATGAACTACAGCAAATTCACCCAGGTTGAACATCTCTGTTTTTTCAAAGTAACGCTTTGCTTCCTATCACTGAAGCACTTTAAAACCTGCGTATAACAGAGAAAATCCTGCAAATCAACGAGAGATGCCAGCACATGTATTTACATATGGAAGAAATAAGAAGGAAATGCTGAATTTGTAAATACACAATATGGACAAAAGTATTGGGTTGCCTGGGCATTACACAACCAGGCATTGCATTCACATACTGTACATAGACTTTAATACAAAGTTTTTGCGCTATTACAGCTCCCACTCTTATTTTAAGGCTTTCCCCAAGGGAATTGGTGCCCATTCATTCTGTAGAGCATTTATGAGAACAGGCACTGATGTTGGACGAAAAGGTCTGGCTCACAATCTCCGTTCCAGTTCATCCCAAAGGTGCTGGATGGGGTTGATGTCAGGTCTCTGTGAGTAAAGTTGTTCCACACTGAACTCATCCAGACATGTCTTTATGGATCATTGTGCACTGGGGAACAGTCATGCTGGAATAAAAAAGGTTCTACCTCAAACTGTGTCCACAAAGTTGGAAGCATGGCGCGGTCCAAAATGTCTTAGTATACTGAAGCATTAAGATGACCCTTCACTGGAAGTAAGGGGCTACCTGAATTCATAAATTAAGAGGTGTATCCATACAGTGTAATATGACATCTGAGACTGATCCTGATTCCACTGTAAGCATAGTGGGCACGCAGTGGACTTCTACATTACTGTAGGGGGTGAAAACACCATGCACCACATGCCACATGACCAGCAAGGCACTGATCGAATGATGTGCTCCTATGGATAGCCTGTTCTCACAGCGATGATAAGCAGAGATTAAACACCACTGACTACCTCCATATCACTCATAAAAATATAACTATAACAGGCATGTAAGGTTTACAAAGATTCAGACCTTATGAATAACTTCATGGTCTGCTGGCTCACAGCCCATCAGCGGAGTCTCTGGTAAAAAGGCACAGCTATCTGGTGCCTGTATTCAAACTTCTAGGAGGTCTTTCCTGCAGTGTCTGTGGTCTAATAGTCCACAATGGAGCCATTTCTGAAACATGGTGATTACGGCCCTGAAATGTGTGTAACATTTCCAAGATTATGAGGAGACATAAATCAGCTGGACTGGCCTGGAATGTGCTAAAGGCCCAAAGGATAGATAAAAAAACACAGGCAACCGAAACCACAGCAATGTCCTCTTAAGTCATTGGCACAAGGCAGTAGTGCAACACTGGCAGGTAGTGGTTTAATGCCTGGAGCTACGAGGAATTATCCCAGGCACTGTGAGGCGTAGTTACATCCCTAGTAGAGCCAAGTAGAGCCAAGGTGACTGCGAGACCTTTTCACCCAGACTCCAGTTTCAGTAAGTGTAGTTAGATATGATAGGTGACCCTGTGGTTGAAATGCAGTAATTAAAAGCTTCACAGGGTGTAGCTAGATGGTGCAGCTTTCACTAGTGAAGTAGAGGTTAGCTTCCTTACTGGGTAGCTTTGTGAAAGCTAGTGAGAAAAAAACAGCTGTAGCTCCATGAATTGTCCTCTAAGCATGCGGCAGAGATGAGTAGCCTCCATGGGAGGCCTCTGCTTTGTCTAAAAGAGAGGGGCCCGGGGGGAGGTCATGTTGTGCTGAGGTAGCAACTTATGAGATCTTTCCACTGATATGGTAGCTACTGGGGTCCAGACTAAAAAAGCATATTCTAGACCAAACCATGAGACCTGAGCATCATAGCTGATGCAACAGCTATCACTAGATCCAAGTTTAAGTAGTCTGGGTTAAGAATTAGCATGACAATGTCAAGGTACCTCATGGGTAGCCTTGCAGTAATCTAGCAAAATATGTATTTTCAAAAGTTACCCAACAGCGAGAGGGTCCAAATGATTTTTATTCATAAGGCTCCATTCTTCTTCACAGAGAGGACAGCGCTGGGTCCTGAAGCTCTTACAGTATCGCTGCATGTAGGAGAGTAACCTGACTGACCTATATGTGAGAACAGAGAGTGGACATCAGAGGAAACATTACATTGGCTGTTAAACATCACATAGCCACATTTGTAGTTTCCACTGCAGTTTGCACTGCCTCTTGTGGTCAGTACTAATGAAAAGACTACTGTTAGGTTTCCATACAGACTATTGGTGCTGTTAAGTAAAGCACTTCACCAAAAGTGTGTTACACATTGTCAGCATCGCCTTGTTTATTCATTTAAAGGTTGACCTACTTAGGTGTTGGGAAACTCCAGTCCTGGAGGGCTGTATTTCTGTAGTTTGGCGATGTTCTCACTCAAACACACTCAATTCATCTTAGTAGTTAATAATCAGGTTTAACTGGAGAAGAAATTAGCAATCTGTGTTGAACTCTTGTCTTTCATCCTTCCATTCTTGGCAAAATTGCTCAGCATCCTTTGACATCTTTTCCTTACATTCCTTCTCTTTTAAATAAATCAGCCAAATATGAATTAAAGAGGGTCCTTTAAGTGATGCCTTACTTATTCAGATTCCATAAAGAACCCATTTTATTCCAGTGGTTCTCAAACAGGTCCTCAGTGGTTCTGCATTTTTCTCATGCTCTTATTTCAATTATTTGGGCTTTGTATGTCCAATATAAAATAAATGTATATCTTAGTCTTGGTCTGAAAATGTTTGATTGTGCATTGGAAAAGTACAACATGTGGTAAAATGCAGAAATAAAATTATTCTGAGACATTTATTCCCCAGAACACAATAATATTATAAATTGTATGAAAGAGACTAAATGTTTAATTGGGATACACAATGCAAGCAATTCTTTAAAAATACGATAGAAGACGTGTTTTATGCTTGAAAAAGAGCATAAAGAATGTGATAAATGAAATCTAGTCCCTGCTTTAAATGTGCCTACCTCACTGCATCCCTCTGTCTGTTTTGGGCGTAAATATCATGAATATATGAATAATTGAAAGAGACAAAACGGGTGCAACAACCACACCACTCTAATGGGGCCCGGTGTTTAAAGGCTGTGCCTTGAACTTGTCCATTCACAGCGCGCGTGACTCTAATTGCAGAAACGGAATTGGGGTTTACGGAGGTTTTCCCTGCTATTCATTTGTAATTGGTGTATTCGGTCATCACGAGCATATGCGTTATCACACAAAGGGAGGACTCTGAGAAAGAACTTCAACAGCACATTAAACTAGCATTACTTCTCCCAAGAAGTGTACTCGAGGTCATTCTGGTCTCGATGCGCACACCTCTCCAAAAGCGCACGCGTCTCCAAAGGCGCACGTTTTCCCTCACAAAAGCGTTGACATTGTTCGAGTTTGTACAAGAGGTGTACATATGGCATCCGGGTTGCAATTAAATGTTTTAAGTTTTTTTTTCTTTCTTTCCTCAGGGGCGAAGTTTCCTTTTCTTCTTTATGTGCAGCCTTTCCCCCCCAGTGTCCTTACAAGAGGGAAGAATTCAATAGCTTGTCTGGGAGTTTTTTTTTGGACAAATGGATGGCAAAAAGCTGGTCAGCGAGTTTTTAGTCTTTGATTGCCCTCTTCAAATGTCCTTCAAACAAAAGCTGAGGATGAAAATAAAGCCCCACCTGGTACTTCTGTTTGCTAAAATAATAATAAATAGATTTCGTTTAATAAATAATTACAGCAGATTGTAAAGTGGAGTAGTTGAGGAAGTATTAATCAAGAAGGCGAGGGCAGGTATCACCTGCTCCCCCAAAGTCTCGTTTATTGTTAAATATTGTTAAATCGCCTTCGGAGCGACTCTTTGTCGATATCTGAGATTTCCACAGCAACTGCTCGGCCGTGTTTGCCCATACTTTGCATAACAAGCGGGATATTACACGACACTGATAAAAAAGCAAAAAAATCTGAGGCCAAAAAAACCTGACAGCCCCAAACACACACCTGTCCTCCGTATCCCAATATGGATTTGGCATCAATTGTTATTTGTAAAGCGCTGGGATTTGGTTTACTTTGGATAATTTCGAGCCTTTTACAACAGCACGACGACATCCCCTATCTCCCTGCCTTATTTGTCCAGTTTATTGAAAGCATATGGTTATCAGATATCCTACAAAATACATATTTAGTCAGATTGTGGATGTGTTTTTTTTGCTGAGACTTCATGGACGATGGCAAATACTCTCCGTCCGCATAGAACACGCTGAGCCCTCTCCAATAAACCAAGATTTATCAAGACGTGGGGCAGAAAGTAAACTCGGGTCAATCATTCATGTTTCACACTCGTTTCTGCACCCCTGGCTCCAGACAGCGACGCGCACGTGCGCTCAGTAAACAACAGCTCCAGTTGGAGACACCAGTGCGCGCGCTTATGTTTAACTCCTTCTGGACATGAATGAACGTTATAGAGGTTATTATCGACAGCAAGAAGGTTAGACACTATATATATATAAAAATATCTCTGTTAAAAGATCGTCAATGATTTTGTAATTCGAAGAAAAACTCAGCGCGCATGGATGTTAGTTTATTGCGCAAAACTGTGCCATGTCCTGGAACAGATTTTGCACCATTTTTGTTTCAAATGTTCTAATTGAAAATAACTATCTTGTGGAGAGGGTTTATAGGAGGGCTGCGTTCCTGTGTTCAGGTGTTTCTGTGTTTCTGTTTCTAACAGGCTCGTGCAGACAGACCTGATCCCAAAAAACAGCACCATCTGTGCGCTCTGAATGTATTAAGCAAAGGGAACTGCACGTTTTATTAAGAGGTTACTTGTGCAATGTATAACATACATATATATATAATGCACATACTTTGGACATTCTGAACACACATGATATAACCTAGCTTGACGTTACAATCAATATATCCAAAAAACGCACCACTGGATTAATTAGAAATGATGGTAAAATCAGGCTTTTTGCAAACCTGCGCTGGGTCCCCTTCTCCAAACCCTCCCCTAACAGGTCAGGAGTCTTGTGAGCATCTCTATTTGTTTGCGATCAAAAGCAAAGCTTTCTTTTGTAACCCACGAAGCCCCCCTTGCACCCTCGACCTCACTAATGCTTAAAAACAAACATACATTTTGTGCGTGTGCGTCAAAGGACTAATGCGCAGTAGAGCTAAGAAAGTGTTCGCTCTCCATGACACCCCCCATACACACACACACACACACACACACAAACACACACAGACTTTTTTGGTGTGCACAATCCAGATGAGATAAAAGGAGCACAAATTAGCCAGGAGAGCATCACCTGCCTGTAGTCTGCGCAGGTTTATATAGTGGGAATAAGAAGGGCTCTTGGCTCACTGTTGTCGGAAAGGCGTCCTGGTACGGACTTGCAGCTCTAAAGTGAGTAAAACAGAGCACTTTCTATAGGAATGATATACTCTATGAGAATTATATATATGAATGTACGTGTGTATGTGTGCTTGCAATATATATAGGAGCTCATCTTCATAACGTTTATTTTACAGGATGTCCCCCCAGTGCATACCCCTGCCGAGAAATGACACGCGCGGATCCTGCGCTCTCTCAGCTGTAGGGTCCACAGCAGAGCCCCCAGAGCGCGAGGTCATGGCCTCGTGCAGTGAAGCTGACCCCAGCAACGACGAGGATTCTCTCTGTTCGAGCTCAGGGAGAGTGAAGAGGACTCGCGCTCGGACGAAGCGGTCGGGTCGGTGCGCGCTCAGGCCGCACGGGAACCGGAGGGCGAAAGCCAACGACCGCGAGAGGCACCGCATGCACACCCTGAACTCCGCGCTGGATGCGCTGCGGAGCGTGTTGCCCACCTCTCCGGAGGACGCCAAGCTGACCAAAATAGAGACCCTCCGCTTTGCGCACAATTACATCTGGGCTCTGACCGAGACCCTCCGGATCGAGGACCACCCCCGACGCCCCGCGGACAGCCAGACACACCCGGAGCAGGCGACCCGTTCGGAGAGCTGGCACGGAGCGCACGGGCATTACGCGGACTTTCTCCTGCAGGAAATGGACTGCAGTTTCCTTGCTTTTGATCAAGAAGGCTTATTCATGAGTGACGGCTGGACTTGTTTTTCTCACAGTTCTGCCATGAACTAGAGACTGCAGTATAGAGGGACCTTTAATGACGTTTGGCGCCAGCATGAACGTGAAGGCTTCTGACTCTAATGCAGGGGTGTCAAACTCCTGTCCTGGAGGGCAGGTGTCCAGCACAGTTTGATGGTGTTCCTCCTCAAACACATTCACTAAAACTGGCAATTAACTTGCGAGATGAACTATGCGTTTCTAAGCAATCACCAAAACGTCCTGGACCACGGTCCTCCAGGACTGGAGTTCGACACCCCTGGTCTAAAGTAGTTTTTTTTACACACTCCATCACTACACAGAGCACAATGCTTCACATTCATTGTCTATTTTTTCTATATGGATTAGTCCACAGAACATGTCCCAACCCTGTGTTTTCTGATACGGCGTTGTAAGTGAAATAATGTGTGCATAAGATTTTTCTTTGTAATTTGACAGAGAATTACATATTAATGAAGGATTTTCACCTGGACAGTACACCAAACAGTATGTGTGTATTTCAGTAAAACCTGCTCCTGATTCTCACTGTATATACTGTATTTAAACGTTCTAATTTATATTGTCTTTTGTCAAAAGACATACGATTTTGAGTGAAAAACACGCAGGAAAAAAAGTGTCATTATTGACCAAATGATTTGTGATGATATAAAGTGAAAACCAGCATGTGTCAAGAATCACAAAAAATGGTTAAAGAACATCCACGAGAACATAGAAATGACTATACATTAGTAATGTACCTTTACATTATTTGGAGGTTCTTTAAACCATTCAAAGGTTCCCCATTCTCTCAAGTCTTCAGCATCTAATTGAAGTACTAAAAGTCTAACACAACCAACATCAGGACAATAAACTCGTTTACATCCAGTAACTAGCTTAATCACAGGCCCCTTTTGGCCATTACTTTTCAATAAGGATATTTTAATTAAAGGAAGCATTAAAAGATACAGTTAGATATAAAAGTATAGTGTATAGTATAGTAATGTATAGTACTTGTTACTTCCACTTTATATAAAGATAAAAAGGTCATTTTTTAAAGAAAAATTAATATTCCTACCAGAACTGACCAGTCTAATACCTTAACTGCAAAACTTTAATGAGACGAACATTTTCTCCTGGAAATATTTATGTAAACATTTATTTATTGGAACAACGTATACAGGCTGTACATAGTTTGGCATTAAAAAAAAGATTATTCCATTCCATCGTATGTATTACAAATGTTGCAGCAAAGCTACTGGAAAGATAGAATATTTTACATAAAATAATCAGTCCCTAATGAACTAAACTAGATACAGAATGGCCTGTGATCTTGCGGATACATAGAGCTAGAAAAAGAGGAATCATGGAGATCATTACATTTCACTTTTCCAGTAAGATGAGATCATTTGGTCCCTTCATCCTTTCGGGAGGCCAAAAGAAAGTGGTAAATACTTAATATATGTGCCAGAAAGGTCAATATTTACTACAGTAACTTTTACACACATTCCAAGTCCAATCCATACAGTTAAGTGCAAAATGTTTAGGTATCTTTTACATTGCAGCCCTTTCACAAATGCACTGCTGATATTTATTATCCTACATAAGGAATGACTAAGATACTGGAATGTCTTATTTTAGTACCACTTCATATGAATAGTCTCTAAAGAAATGCAATGTGAAGAGTAATCAAATACTGTATTCGACCCTTCAGAACCGTAAGTTGAATAGATGTAGCTGTTTTTCCCCTTCACCTCCAAACATTCTGAAACTACCCAAATGAAGTGATAGAGATGCTGTGTCTAGATATTCCCAGAATAGGGAACTGTGCAATTCGGAAGCACCCTTAGAGGAAGGATCTACTTTGGGAAAACAGTGACGACATCATAACCTTCCGGTGGGGTCACTCGTTCACGCGCGTGCTTCTCACAGTAAATCTTGTCCTCGACGAAAAAGTGACCCTTTTGTTTCAGATTTACCCCACAGTCTGTGCACACGTAGCACTCAGGGTGTCGGAATTTATCTCGGAGTTTGACAAACATTCCCCTGCAAAATGAAAGAATAACAGAAAAAATATGAAGCATAAAAAGAGCAAAGCTGTGTTGTTTTAAACTTATACGAAGCTGAACTGCATTCATTTTCATATGTTATAAAAATATGAAACTCAATTCGGTGCCAGAAGCCAGTCCAGTAAAACAAATCTCAGAGCTTTGAGAAGTTCCACCATTGTCCACTAGGTGACGATCCCACCACATAAAGTAGGAGCCCAGACAGTTGAGCACTTTCTCTCAAAATGAAGACTCACTGCCCAAACTACTTACACAATGCCGGATCCGCATTTGTCACAAACAGACAGTTTCTCGGTGTTCCCCACAGAAGAAGCAATTTTTGTTGAAGGGGCTTTCACACTTCTAAAGCCAGAAGGTTTGTCGGCATCACCTGTACAAAAAAATCAGAAAACAAGCAACTTGCTTATTTTCCAGAAATGCGTTGATAATGAATTACTGGTTAAAACGAATAAAAACCACAGAGCATCCACCCCAAAGGCAGCTGCAAGAGGACAAAAACATTGACACATTCATGCTGTGAGTAAAGCACATGCACGGTAAGTGGTGTTGTACCAGTCTCAAGGATCTCCTGCAGAACTTTGAAGGACGCAGACTGACGGGGGGGTTCGTCGGACTCTTGGTTCTCCTTCAGCATTTTATAGACCTCAGAGTCAGCGACCACAGCTGGTCTCGGCTGACCAGGTTTTGAGGGATCTGGGCTAAAAAAAAAAAAGAATACAATCAGAGAACATTCACAGGGCAACTGAAACAATGTTCTGATCAAAGTATTTAACACAAAACTAAAAGAGATGTACATCTGAGTCATTTTCATTTCTTATCATACATACGAAAAAGATTCAAACAGCATATGGTCAAGTTAGACCAAGCCTGAACAATGACAACAGACATTAGTAATGGGCGGTTGGGCTGCACAATATATCGCAAATTTACCGTCACCGCGATATCAACATACGCAATAGACATATCGCGGAAAAAATATACATATCGCGAAAGACTGACTGAACCGCAATAAATGATGTTTTTCCAAAACTCAGTGCCTAGTGCCACAGAGAAGAGGGCAAAAAAAATCACTGGGCAGTTTCTTCATCTTCTGTGCTACTGTTATAGATTGTTCCTTTTGCTAAGTTAAATTATGTTTACATTTATTTAAGATTTAAAATGCTCAATGGTTCAAATGTTTTATGGGAGGCATTAAATGCTCTGTTTAAGTAAATTCTATAAAAAGAAAACTGTTGGAATGGAAATATTGCATTTAATTTTTTTTCTGCATAGACTAGTCAGCGTCTAGAGTCTTTATTACCAGCAAATCCAAAGCAGAAAAACATTAACACTATAAAGTTTTTCTCACTTATCGCATGTGATATTGCCATCGCAACTACATTATCACATATTTTCCTAATATCATGCAGCCCTAAGGGGATATATACTGGTTTATGAAACAGACCAGGTCCTCACTGGAATTAGCATTTTACAAGGCTCTGTGTATGAGCATAAAAACACTAGATCAAAATAACAACTGCAAAAATGTTTCATTTCGGCAGTCCTCCGATAATGAGGCAGTTTCTGTTCAGTCTATTAGGAGATCAGCATGTTTTGGTTTGTGTTTAAATAACGTTTTCATCATGTATTTTGAATTTTGATGTTTTTTGGGTTAAAATAGCACTTCATGCACTTGTTTTCTAGCTAAAGTTCAGCGTCTGTAAATAATTTTTAAATTATTGTTTGGAAAAAAGGGGTAATAAGAAGATTGCCTATTTAGCTGAACAATTAGTAGGTTAGTTGAAAATATACTGTAGCTGTTAGATATGGTTAGTTGTAGTATAATAAGCCATAATGGTTCTAATATGTTTATATATAGGGCAAAAGTCAATTAGATATACACTATATGGACAAAAGTATTGGGACACACTTGCTTTACAGAATGAACGGACATAAATTCCACCAGAAAGATTCCTAAATTGTTAGAGCTGCAAAGTGGGGAACAAATCCATAATAAAGTCTGAATGCAGTGCCTTTAAAGTCCCTTTTGGTGTAACGGTCAGGCATTCCAAACTTTTTCCACTGTGTATCTCTTATTTCCAAAAGAAACATTTATAATGGAAAGGTTTGTCCATTCCGCCCACTAATAACATGAAGCAAAAATAAAAAAGCTTACTTATTACTGGATTCAATAGATGTTGCAGTGGTCTTAACACCATCAACAGCACTGTTAAAGCTCTTGATGTTCTCAGAAGAATACAAGCCCGCAGGATTATTGTACTGGTTAGTGACCACTTTAGAAGCAGGAGAATTGAAAGGCAGAGCGCTCCTGTTGTGGGCAGAGCCTACGTGTCTCACTTCCTATAGAGAAAAGGTCACAGAGTACAGAAAGATTGAATTCAAGGAATACCCTTCAAGAGTATAATTCAGAGAGAAATCTAATTTAAACAATTTTCCACTGATTTACTACATTCAAGCCCAGATGCAGTAAATAAGCAAGGACATGATTAGTCTCCAAATGTTAAAAAGAAACAAGATTTCACAGCAACAGGAACTATTTCAGACAATACCAGGGCTTGTATTCACAAAGAAGTCATAAATTAGAGAAGCGATTCATAAACCACATCGTCAAATCTGTGCGACCATAATGAAGATCTGAATGTGGTTTAAAGAGATTTAAAGTAAAGTGGCCTCTCACAGGTGGGCGTGAACACACCACAGCATGCAGTGAGAGCAAAGCAAAATCTCTATCTCTGTATGTAACCCATACACCAAACGAAGCAGTGACTGCCAGTGACACAGGACCTGCGGAGCAGTGTGTGGGGACAGTCCCTTGCTCAAGGGTATTTCAGTGGTGCCATTGGCAGTCCTGGGATTCGAACCTATGACCTTCTTTTTGAGGGTTTATTTTTCTTTAGTCCCATTTAAACTAAATAAGCAGAATTTGGACTCTGAACAGGTCATGGCTATTCGACTATATGTCTGCCAAGTAGAAAATTGTGTAAATTTGATATTTTGCTACACTATTCCTTTAAGCAACAAAATCACAAAAGCAGTTTTGTTACCAGCAGTGTACATATATGCATAATGTATTAATACAGACTCACACTAAATAATACCAGAACTCCTACATATATACAGATTACTTTTGCAGTAAAATTCAAATAAACGCACAAGGGAATAACAGATCTAGGTTATTATTGCCTGATTGCATAAACCCTGGACATTGTTAGTCTGTTAAGACAATTGATCCTTCTTGCACTTCAGTGATGGAAAACTGCATGTTGCTCTCTAACACTTTGTGTAGTTAAATCTTCCCCACTGAGACCGAAAGCATTTGAAATATTACACCTCCCTCTCCCCTGAGACAAGTACATACACTTCCGCTACATGCTCACTCTTTGACCTCAAATTTCCAAGTTAGCCTGCAGGAACTGTGTGTTACATCACGACCTGGCTCATAAACCCCCGTCTCCATGGATATAGTTTGTTAGGACATAAATAATGACTTCATGTTGGCAGCATGTGTTGCCTTGCCTTTGTTTGCTTTCTGTCTATGAGAAAAAGGCTCTCTGTAGGACTTTAGGGAGCATTGTAAAGTAACAGGAGCTGGTCAAAGATCATTTTAAAAAGCTACTTCAGATTAACTTCACACACACACCTGCGGTTCCGTCGCCAGATTCATCTTGTACGGATGTGCCTTGCCTTCTTCAGAGACGAGAGGAGACCACATTTTTGATTCCGATCTAAGAACAAAAAAATGTACTGCCTTAATGTTTCGATTTCTGAAATTAGGGTAATGTACAGACATACAACCTAAGCAAGTGTGACCTCTGCAAAACCCAGCAGGAAAATATTTTTCTAAGACGACTGCCATGGCTCCCCATTCCATGGCAGTATGCCTCAATTTAATGGGTAACAGTTCAGATTTACTTGAAACTGTGTCATACAATCCAGAGCTTGAGACAGTGTGAGCAAATGAAGACCAACAAAACTTTGAGGGCAAACAAAACATATGTACTAGACTAATTTACATAACATGACCTGGAAGAAAGACCTAAATAAAGTGTCCACAGTGCTGCTGACACTTCGCTCTTGAGTGGCAGAACAACTGTGTTTCCTGCTCTCCGCTTAGGTCAATTATATCTAATATATTAGATATATTATAATGGTGAGAAACCCCAGAATAACATCCTCTTGTCAATACCTGTCTATGGAGAGGACCATTTCATCAATGCAGCTTTTGATCTTGTTCTGTGCTTCCAAGTGAGTCATGCCCTCGGTTGGTTCCCCATCAATTGCAAGGATCATATCCCCAATACACAGATCGGCCTGGGCAGCTTTACTTCCAGGGGTCACCTGGAGAAGAAACACACATGAAGGCATTAGATGATCTCATCAGAGGCTTATATTTGTATTGTGTATCAACATACCAACGCAGAAACTCCTCTTAAAGTGATAAGTCTCCATTTGTCACAAGTGAACACCACAGACCACAATATGAACAGCACAAAATTCTTCCTCTGCATTTAACACGTTCACCAAGTGAAGCAGCAGGCAGCCAGGAACACAGAACCTGGGGAGCAGTGTGTGGGGATGGTACGTAGCTCAAGGGTACCTCAGTGGTGCCACTAGCAGTCATGGGACTCAAACCCACAACCTTCTGATTTCAGCAGCAACTCCATAACCGCCAGGTCACCAGCTGACCCAGTGCAAGTGATTATAGTTTCCACAAGTTTATATCAAGTTTCCCCTCCCTGAGGAGCCACACTTTCTCTTGTCATAGCAGGATTTCCGTCTTTAGAAGATAATGGAAGTTCTCTTGACGGGAAAGCCTCATAATCTTGGTACCCAAGAACAAGAATCTTGGGAAAGACGCTGTTACATAAGAAAAGCCTGTGGTTTGAAAGGCAAGGATTTCATAGAAACAGAGCAGAAAGTGTTTCTACAGAAGTTGTAAGGTGATGAGAAGAAAGGCCTGATGCAGAAAGATGTCTTAGAAAAATGTCCATCCAGCAAGGAAAGACAACCCAGCAGTTAAACACAGAGTGCAAGCATATGGCACTGGGCTGATGGTTGAATCGATAGTATGGCTGCAACTTTGTTACTTTCAGTTGGTCATACTGTCGAGGTGGCCTCAGGCGTTGCATTCAGTTATTTTACATCGCTACTTTACCAAAAGCGTGCATCATTTAAGGTCACCTCTAGAATGGACACACTACACGCAAACAACACGACTATGCGAAATGAAATAAATGACGAGAAGCTTCTAGGAGCTTGCTGGGCACCAGGGCTGAAGTTCTGGATCACTGTAGTCCAGTCAGTTCGAAAAAACAGTCCAACAATATGGTTGGATAATAACTTTGAAACCTGAACTTACCCGTGAAATAGTGAGGGGCTGCTCGAAGTCTTTTCCTCCAACCAGCCTAAAGCCCCAAGGTCCTGGACCTTCCATGACAATTTTTAGAGGCATATTTTAAAAAGTTATGCCTAAAAAGCAACCTTTAGAGACCTGATTCCTATCTAACAGTGCAGTTTCACGAGGTCCGCGGAATAAAAGCTTTCTTGTAAGTTCAGTAGGAAAGGGCGGTGACTTGGTACAACAGGGAAGGGGGCGGGACTTCGGGCAGAATCAGCCAATCAGCAGCGAGGCCGCTTTGGTGATAAGGGTCCGTTTCCTATGTTTGTTTAGAGGTGGGACGTTACATCATCATTGTGAAGCTTACCATGTATGGTAGAGCCAAATCCCAGGATGTGGAATGTGCCACTCCCCGCCGTGGATTCCTGGCACTAGTGGGCTCGGGCAGATAGGAACATGTTGGAGTGAGGGGTCACATTCCCGACCTGACGATGGGGAAATCTGGTCTAAAACAAGGAGGGGGAAACAGAGGGGACCTGACTTCCATACCCTCACAGAGAACAGAGCAGTGTGATTACGCAGGAGAGTGTGGGGATACAGATAAACACATATATCTCTCACTTTCTGACTCTCTGTCTCTCACTCGCTCAGTCTCTTTCTCTCTCTCACTCTCTCACTCTCTGGCTCACTTAATCTCCTGCCCTCCCTCTCTGCTCTTAGTAACAAGTAAAATCTTTATTATAATTATAAAGACGAAGTATCAATTTCATTGCAAAGGATCAGTTTCTTAATTGTGATAAGTTGATCATTTGGGTGTGAACAATATAACCCAAGCAAAAACAACAGATTTTCAGGATTTCAAACGCATCATATGTGAGGCACAAACTGGTATGAAGAGAAGTTTAACATGACTAATGGTCTGGCCTGCATACACATGTATCTTCACCTTTCTGACCGTTTTACAGGTGAATACTGGCCTATATTGCTGCTGTTGTTGAGAATGTCTTTCATGATCCCCCCATTTCTGTGGAAGAATTCTTTAATGTTACCCTTTAAAATGATACGTGGCTGATTTATTCAAGATTACATAAACTGTTATGCAAAAACATGTAATGAAATATGGCCCAAGTTGACCCGTGTAATAAAGTTATTGAATAATTTATGGGAAATAAAAAATAACTTTGTCTAAGGTAACACATTAAGAAGGATATTCTATCTAAACAAATATATCAAACAATACAAACAGAAGCAAGATCTGTACAGTGAGCAGTATGTACCGGAATAGGAATACTCGGGGCTGTAATGTGTGCTAGTTTGATGTATAGATTTAAAAGTGCAGGTGATGTACAGCGAGGTAGAGTTCAGTTTATTATAGGAGCAGTTAAAAGTTTTTAGTGGCATGTCCTGTGTGAGATTTTCCTTTTAGGAAGTCCACTGTGTGATTTTCCTGTGGACAATATTTTTGGTGGATAAATTCAGGAATTCTGTCACAATCTACATCATGGTCATACATGATTGCTGTTACTTTAAAACAGACTCTTATTTCATTGTGTTTTAAAGTGGTCCCTTCTATAAACGCATGAACACACCACAGCCTGAACAGTGTGAAATTCTTTCTTGACCTTTAACCTGTTCACAGAGTGATGCAGTGGGCTGCCACCTTGGGGGGCACACAGGGAGCAGTGTGTGGGGACGGTACCTTGCTAAAGGTTACCTTAGTGGTGCCACAGCCAGTCCTGGGATTTGAACCCACAACCTTCTGAGGCCCAACCACCAAGTGGTTTTCTGTGACATTTTTCTTTCAAACGGGTGAATGTTACATCAACATGCACTGAATGACTATTTTAAGATCAAGTTTAATCCATTTATTAAATAAGCTTGATGGAATGGGGATGTTTTGTATTTTAAAAGAGAATGCAGGCAGATGGACCTTTTATTATCACTTAGTAGTTCTGTGTAATAGTGGGGTTAATGATTCTGTGCATACTTGAACCCAATTTTATATATTTTTTTGTTAATCTTCCTGAAAAATGTTTTTATTTTTTCCAATATTAATAGAGACCCTATTTAAAAAGAAATGTTGGTCCCTAATATTAGATCGCTGATATTACAGCTAATATTTAATCTCCCTCTCCATCTAGATATAAATATGTAGTCTGGTCCTACACTACCAGTCAATAGTTTGGACACACCTTCTCATTCAGCGATTTCCTTTGTTTTATACTGAAAACATCACCTATTGCTCTGATGACAGCTTTGCACACTCTTGGCATTTTTTCAATCAGATTCATGAGGAATCGACCTGGAATGGTATTTAATTAACAGGAGTTGTTCGTCAAGAGTTCATTAGTGGAATTTCTTGCATTCTTAATGTGTTTGGGATCATCAGTTGTAATGGTTGGGTTGGTACACAGTTAGTGATCTTATTCCACTACGGTTCTACTGCACATTATGGCAAGAACCACTTAACTAAGTAAACAACAGCCCATCATTACTAATTACAGAATTTATATATTCTGGTTTGTTTAACTCTTTTCTCATTACTGCTAATTCCATGTGTTCATTTATTCTACAATTTAGAAAATAATAAAAACCAAACACTAAAAACAAGAATATAACAAAAAGAAAAAAACATTAAGTGAGAAAGTGTGTCAAAACGTTTAAAACTGGTAGCGTATTACAATCCTTTAGGTTATATTTTATTGCAACCTTGATTTAATAAGTACTAAATTAAGTAAATGTACTTAGTTAGTTACCTGAACACTTGAACAGTTTTAATAATATGTGTGCTGGTTTATTTTCTCTGTTCATAACTTATGTTCCCAGATTTAAGTATGTTGTCTCCTTCCTATACAGCGGAGCATGAATGTATGTGAACCATTTAGTACATTTTAACATTTCTGGATAAGTATGACCAAAAATACAATTAGATAAAGTTTAATGAGAACATAATTAAACAAATCAGACAAAAATACTACACCCGGTCATTTATTTATTGAGGAGTATGGTCCAGTATTACATACCTAGGAGTGGCAAAAGATTGTCAACCTTTCCAAAAAGAGCAATGCTGCATGTCTACAGTTAGCTAAAGATAATGTGGACAAGCTAGGAGGCGGCTGGAAGAATGTTTTGGGTATAGCAATAAAACTTGCTCATTTAAAAGAGAAGTTTCAATACCCTTATCCAATCTGTGAAACACATGGTTTGGGCCTGTTTAGGTGCTTCTGGGCTTGCCATCGTTGTTCAAGCCATCAATTCTACTTGAACCAGCAAATTCTAAAGGAAGATGTCAGAAGATATCTGTCCATGCAGCAAGAAAACAACTGTGAGAATGCAAATTATCTACCAAAGAATGAAGCTGAATTACAAAGAATCAGGTTGATGTTTTGGAATTGTCAAAATCAAACTCCTGACCTAAACCCAGTAGTAACTTCATTTCCTGTGAAGTAAACCTTCCCCTTTCCAATAAAGCTAGTGTCCTATGCAGCTGTCTGACTATTTCGCATGGGAACTGCACTGACCACAGGACCCTACGGTGGATTGTTAGGTCACCTGAGAAGATCATTCAAGCTTTTCTATCCACCATTGATGTCCTCTACCACACGCCCTGTGTCCACAATGCCTCCAGCACTCTGGGTGACCCCTTCTACCCCTCTAATGGATTCATCACCTTCCTGCAGCTGGAAAAAGGCACCAGATCACCCATTCCACTACCACCAGGCTCTGCAACAGCTTCTTCCCCCAGGATGGTCTGATTACTGAACCATCGCTTTCCCCGCAACATCCACCTCGACTAATTTAGACCCTGTCCAACACCCCCAACACCCTCTTTGCATTAATTCCTTCATTCCTGTGCTGCTTTGACTTCCATCCACATATTTGATGCTCATTTCTATATTGTTTATGTGTGTCTATTGTCTGGTGTATTTATTTTATATTCATATCACATTGCTTAACGTTTGCACTCATGTGCTGCTGCCGTGTGTTGCACCATGGCTCTAGAGCAACAGTTTAACCCAATGTATAATTTCTACTAAGGAATGAAAATAAAGACTACTTGACTTGATCTTTACACCTTAACTGGTGGCACTGTTAGGTTGATTCGCCTAACTACTGGCATTTATTGGTGATTTTTTCTCCCTAAAACATACATAGTTCACCATACATGTATTCAAATGTGGTCATGACTTGTAACTACTAACTACTAGTGCAAACAGCTGTAATGTCCTTCACCACCAGCAGAGGACATGATTGTTCTGCTCGGACAAAAGTCGGAGGCGGCTCTCATAGCGTCTTTCGTTTTCCACTCCACTTTTCCATGACAGTATTGCAAAGAATAAAAAAAAAACACCACTGAAACCGGTTCACTTATGTATACATAATAAGCATTTAAACTTCTTGCTCATTTGAATGTAAGGAATGAGTGCATATAAAAAACTATTTTTGGAAAAGCTGCTGGTGAATTGTATTCGCTAATTGTTTACAGTGAAAGTGAAATATTTGGAGCCTCGTTTTTTAAAGAATAGAAGGGAACACATGATGAGATTTCTCAGCTCATATGAGAGCTGAGAGTATGTCTCCTAGGCAGATGAAAGGGGAGTATAGCAGGTGTACTTGTTATTGTGGTTCCCCTTTGAGAAATGCACAGAGAAAAGCAGAAGTGAACCATGTGACGGGTGGAGCAAGAGTCACTTTAATAGTAGGCCTACTCTTCACTCTGTTTGGGTTCTGATCAGCCACAATTCTCATCACTACCACGTTAATGTTATGCGTTTTGTGATGAAATTGTGTGGGTCTAGGGTCCCTAATGACATACATCGATCTAGAACATGTCATTTGATGTCAGAGTGTGAGTGTTAGAGTGTGATCGAAGGTTTGTGGTTTTTTTGGGCTTGGGGCTCGAAGTGACATTTCGTGCTTGCACTCTCACGCTCCTGAGCCTCCCCCATCCAGCGGCTCTCTGACGCACATGTGCTTGACCACCGTTCTTAGCAGGTGCAGAGGGTACACTTTCTCAAATCCAAGAAGAGGACAACATGTGAGATACCATCTAACATGAAACAAAGTGAAACAGAGGGGGCGCTGCCAGTGGGCTTTTAATGTCACACAAACAGCAAATTAAATCTTAAAAAAAAAAAACAGTTTTCCATTTAGAATATATCTATATATCTATATGTATATCTCTATCAGTCTCTCTCT
>JBBPDC010000149.1:18007573-18021828 GCA_037974485.1 Hemigrammopetersius urotaenia | reverse complement strand
TATATATAAATGAAAAAGTAAAAGTTATTCTGATGTTCTGGACTTTGTTATCCTTTGAAATAATTTCCACCCATTTCAAATTCAATCTTTCATTCATTCATTATGCGAGCCACTTATCCTCAACCAAATTATAACACAGTAACACATTCCAGCTTAACAGTCTCTACAAGACTGAGCAAAAATCTTAAAAAAATAAAAAAATAAAATATTGACCAATGGTGGCATTATTCAGACTCAGGGTGCAATTAGATTATACAGTTCTGGATCACTGTTCTAGATCATTTGAGAGTTTTTCTGTTGGCTGTGTTCCCTGAGAAACAGTGGCAGGAGTAAGCTTGACTGCAACTCATTGCTGATAGTAGCGACAGGCTTAATTCTGAAGCCTACAGAAGCAGCTCAGGGGTGTGAAAGTATACAGAAACGGTAAAAAATGAAGACATTTGCAACATTTAAACACACTCAAGTATATAAAATTAAAAAGTGAATGCTTTTAAACACAAACACATTCAAAAATTCTCTATTCATCAGTATTCAGAGATGCAACAGTGGGTGGTGCAGTGGTCTTAGTCCTCCCATAGACAAGCTGAAAAACATCAATCACAATCACTGAATGTGCTTTGGGTGTTTTAATAAAAGCAACACACTCTAGAAAATCTATCAGCATTTGAGTTTTTTTTTATTTGAGGGTCTGTATAAAAATTGAAGGAGTTTTTTCTTCTTCTTGGGAATATACTTGTGTAAAAGTACAAATATTCAATTTCAACTGCTGTGAAGTACAAGCATCCAACAACTATAGAGATTTTCAGAGCCGAAACATATTCTCGCCGGGTCACATCCAAAAGCACAGAGTACATATATTGTTCACTTACTAAAGACAACACTGAAGACAACAAGCAAAACTAAAAATCAGTGCATCAGAGATCCACTAGGGATGCGTGTTGGTCTTTGTGTGCAAAAGATTAGCAACTAGTGATAGGTTTGTGTTCATCTGTCTGGTCACTTTCGATTCTACATGGCTCACTCTTCGCAAATTATGACTCTGTTCACTGAATTACAGACTACATTGCATATAAATATTGATGTTGTGGGTGATGTCTTTGTGTAAATTTGTATTAGGAGTGCTATATTCCTCAGGAATTGAGTACAAAACTACACACTTATATATCATGAATCATGAACTGGATGTGATTAATGAACGAACTCAGCGTTTGTGTAGAAAATAGATTTTGGTAATATAAAGGATAAATGAAATAGTGAAACATTTCCAGGTTGAACATCAGAATCAGTAAAGATGCTCCAGATCGGCCTGTGTTTATAGCTAACAGAGAAAAATGCAAGTGTTTTGCTGTACACACCACCTGTGAGAAACAGGGATTTTCCCTGTGCACTGAAATCTGAGATTAGGGGGTGTGAGGTAAGCATTTCAGCCAAAGAGACAGCAAGTATGTAATTAGGCGGATGATTTTCCACCCAACTGTCTCATTGGAGGAGAGCTGTAAAACGATTCCTATACAATCTTAAAACTTCTTAAAGTTATTAGGTCTTTTAAAGAAAAAGTGGCTAAAAGTTGTAATCAACAAGTAAATAGTGACACACATAAAGCGCTGTCAGACCAGTTTCTGGACAAATTCAAGGTCAGCTAAAGTTCAGTGATGGAGCAATCATACATTTAATCAGATTGTATCTCTGTTGCATGACAGTTGGTTATTTTTTTGGGGGTGTTTTAAGTAAAACAATCCATTCTGGTTCACTATGGAGAAAAAAGAAATTCTCCCAGCATTTATTTTGAGTATCTATATTAAAATGTAACAAGTATTGTTTTTTTTTCCTTTTGGGAATGTATTTGAATATGTTTTTTATAGTTTTCATGTCTTTTTTAAGAAAAAGTTGTCAAAAAAACAATTGAATGCGGAGAAATATAAAGCATCGCAGTTTTTAGACAATCTCAAGGTCAGTTAAAGCTCAGTGATGGAGCAATCAGATCTTCTACGTTATTTGTTGCATGAAGGTTAGCGATCTTGCTGAAGGCTCACTGACTCGTGCAGGAGTGTAACCTGCATGAGCTGTAACCTGATCTCCTCACTTCCTCATTCTTCTGGTGAGGCCCACAGCACACACTGAACAGGTTTTAGAGATGTCTTATCATAAACTGATGTGTGTGTGTGAGTGTGTGTGTGTGGTGCTCGTGACGAAGCACAAAGGGAGGAGCTTGACTGGAACTGACAGAAGCCATGGAGCTTGTGTTTTTGCCCTGGCTGTGTTCCAGGTATGACTCTGACAATGTTTCTTTCAATCGCTCCAAAAAAGGTTTATATCTGTTCCTGGCCCAGCACTGCGTAATTATTACAAAGGCTGCAAGCTATTTTGATTGCATGGTCTCACTCACACGCACACCAGAAAATATGACTATTCATTATGAGGATAGCAGAACTGTTGGATGCTTGTTGAGGCCTTTCCCATGATGACCCTCTCTGAGGCCAGCCAAATATATGGTTTAGATATTATTTCACCTGGAAATTCATCAGTTCAGTCAGGGCGGATCAAACAAACCTCTTACCTTCTTTCAGTCACGTAGCTGCTGCGGACGTCTCTTTTCAAAACAAACGTCATAATTCATTCATTTATCATCAATCTCTTGCAGACAAAAGGAAAAGGAAATCCCTTAGTGACTTCTTCGTCACCAAAAGCAGCTTTCAGCTAATCTGTGTGTGTGTGTGTGTGTGAGTTAAGAACTGCGCTTGGCTGAATTGTTCTGCTGCTTGTGGTTTGGTGTACTGCACACAGGAAGCTACGATTTTAAACTGCAGCCTTCTTGATAAGTCGTAAAAGAGAGACCGTCTCTGAGTGTATCCTGAATTCGCAGGTATTGACGTCTTTATAGTCTCCACTTTTCTGATTCATGTAGGGTGAAATTAACCGTATTACAAAGAAACAGTGTATCTCTTTCATCGTATAAGCCTAATGCACTAAACTACATTTTCAGCTGTACAACTGAATCTTGACAAAACTGGAAATGGAGAAAGACTTGCATACGCTCTAGAACCACGGTTCTGAAACTGGGGTCTCTGACGTATATATAGGAGGTCCCTCATTCTATTATTTCTTAAATTACATGAGATGGGTTGCCACACATTTAATCCAAAATAAAAATAAATTAGTTTTCTTTTTGCTGGACTGATAATCTACCATAATATAATCGTCCAAATATACCAAGACTTAATCAACACACACGATACAAAGCACAATATTTCGTTTATTCTGAGGTTTGACAGGACGATGCAGACAAAACAAATCAGTGGTGCTACTTAAAAAAACAACTTTTCTTATGATTTGATGTTTTTGGTGAATTGGCCATTTCTTTACAATCTGCACGGCAGTAGATCCAGTTAAACAGGAATAAAATGCACCATTAAACTGTGTATATTAGGTAGACTAAAACACCAGCTTGTTGCAACTAAATGAAGCCACAGACAACTATCTAAACTTTGCATAATGTGTCTAACACATTCTCAAGAGTTTGAGAATCCCTGAGAATCTCTGAGAACCCCTGGTCTATATGTATACATGCATTATATGTATATCATTTTGATTTCCCCCCACCTTTTTGGCCCAAGTGAAGTCTACCAAAGTTTATAAAAGCCTATAAGCCTAGAGTGCACTGTGTGACTTTGATTCTCCAAACTACATATTTAAAACTGCAGCACAGAAAACATGCCAGATCCTGTTGCTGAAACTCAGGGGATGGTGCGTCATAAAAGACCGATCGCACAGACTGTAAGCCTCTAATGTCTAAAAGAGCTGGCGTTTGTACATCGAAGCAACTAGAGTAGCTAAAACAGGTACTGTATGATGTCACATTCCACATTTTGGAGTCCAGACACAGTGTGAAGAGACAGAAAAACAAAATTCCTCAAAAAGATCAAAACACAGAAGTGATGTACAACAGGTCTATGACTCCATTTACAGCCTTTTATACAACAGGGGAAATTATGTTTTTATTTCTGGGGCCCTTGGAAGTCTTCAGAATGTGAAAGAAAAATCAAATGAAAGAGAAAGTGAAAGCAAAACATACTTGGGTTGCTTAAATTTGTCATATGACAAACAATCCAGAGTTACAAAAGAGACTGTGCAGCTGACCCAAAAGTGGGTTCTTAATGTTGCAATGCTACATAGCATATTATTACTAAGATGAGAATGTAATGTAATGCAAATATGGGCAGAAATATGCCTCGTCATTATGTTTCATGTAGCAAGTACTATACGTGTGGTCCATACTGTGTGTTGCAATGGTCCTTTTTAAGGACTTCAAAACCACATAGAAATGTGATGTTGGGTCATGCAGTCTTCCAGACTGCAGACTCTTAAGATATGTACTGCATCTTTTCTGTATGAAAGTGTGTTACGCAAGCATAATAAAAAATAGAAACATCTAAAAACACACACAATGATATTTTAAAATCTAAATATAATTTTATTGTAAAAACAACAACCATGGATTAAAAAAACAAGTAACAAATATGAAACACAATTCAAAAATCTTCTTGATCTCACCAAGATGCTGAAACAAGTGCCACAGAAACCAGAATAAGCCATAAGTTTTAATCTTTGCTAGTGAATATTACAAAATATCAGAAAGAAATATCACCATGTTCTACAGGCATCAGTTATAAGGCGTTGTGTAAGAGACCATTTTCTTTAAACAGCATTTTGAGAACTTCCGATGGAACATTTCTTTAATATGACATAGCCATTACGCAGGGTTTGAGGGTCCCTGCAAGTTCCAGAGAACAGAATTACTTAGCCACACTTGAGAAAGCTTGGACACGTTTCCAGGAATTCTCAAAAATGACCTATCAAAACCTATGTACACACAAGTTCAATGAAATATGCTGCCTTTCGATATGACAGTGGAGTCTTATGGTAATAGTTGTCTCATTCCAAAATGAGCTCACCTGATCGTGAGAAAAGAAAAAAAAACACACAAAGCATTAAATGTAACCTGTATTCACAGCAGAACTTATGGTTTCAGTGGTGAAGATCAAAACAACAAGCAATAGAACGCATCATGCTCTCCGCAGTTCAGTGCAGCGTTGAACTTACTGAACTTACTGATCTTACTGACCTGGAGTGTTTTGTCACTCGGGATAGTAGGGCCAGTTCAGATCATTGACAATGCTGGACATAGAGTATGATGGAGTTTGTGTGTTCCTCTGGCCTGGCCCATTGGTTCCTCCGGTGGCTGCCTGCCTCATGGCCTCCTGGGCACTGCCATTGGTGGATGAGTAGTTAAGCATGGTGAAGGACTGTGCGCAATCAGTGGTGGCAGAATTGGCAGCTCCTAGCAAGGTGAGGTTACTTTGGCTTTGAGGCTCTTGTTTTAAATGCAGACCTGTCTGAGAGCTCATCAGGCTCTGAAGAATCTCACTCCCATCCTGGCTCTCTGTGTACTGGTAACCCATTCCCATCATACCACCTGTGCTTGATGCTCCATTCTGTGTTCCTGTAGCTCCATGTAGGTCATAGTTATACCACATGGATTCTCCAGTCGGCATAGCGTCCTTCCTGTGGGGAGTCTGCTGGGCATGCTGGACATTCTGGTCTTGTTGATCCTGCCGAGGCTGGCTGGCTGAGGGGCCGTGGGGATCAAGGAACTCCAGATCCATGGAACTCAGTAAAGGAAGGCTGCTTCCGCTCTCGTTTGTGGGGTTAAGACTTGGAACAGGGTTCACCTGCTGCATGCCCACCCCATTGCTGGGTCCAGGACTGCTATTGGCTGTGTTGAACTGAAGAGAAGAATTGGCCCATTGAACGAATGATGCTGCGGCTGGAGCTGGTGATGCTGACGGCATCATGCCAGGGGGCTGATAGGTGCCGTACATGCTTTGTTGAGTTGGTCTCATACCATGGCTGGAGAACTTCCCATAAAAGTTTGTTGGCTCTGTGGACAATGATTGTTGATATGAATTATATTATACATGGTTCTATGCTGTGCTCTCTAAACAGTATAAGAGCACAAATAAAATTTCTTCTTACCAGTTTTGATTCGCTGGGTCACTACTTTTGTTCTGCTCATAGAACCCATCGCTCCAGATGAAAAGCTGGGGAAGGACTTCATTAGATTGTCTATTTTGCGCTTCTTCTCTTGACAACCATAAGGATCTTTAATGAAACAGACATATTTTGAGCTTTAGAGGAAGTTGAGGCTTGGACACATGGTGCAATAATTTCAGTATTTGTCAGTGCTCCTTCAGGTCCCTTTATGTTTTAAGCACAAACACAATAATAAATGTGTGTCAGCTATGCATTTGGACTAAAAGACAAAATTGTCCATTTACTCCAGATGTTGCCAGAGGTGTGGAGTCACTTATTTGCTGACACACAATAGTCAATGGTCATCTTTTCCATAAAAATACAACTCCCAAACTTTCAAAACTCTCAAATCACATCCTGCTCTTCATTACTGCAAAATTAAATGAGTAAAACTGTACCACAGCACTCCCACCCCTCAGGCAATATTTATAGCTCAGTGTAAATCATACTGTGTCCTAAACCATATTCACGAGTCTGCAGCACCTCAAGGAAGAGCTGGATGTGGTTTGAGAGGGTTGAGAGAAGTTTTTACAGAAATGTTTTGGGTGACTACTGATTATAAGTGTTTTTATTTATTTTTTTAATCAAGATTAGCCTGAACTAAAGAGGCAAAAACTAGACACCAAAAACGGCATGACTGATCCACTGCATCTGGGATCTGTGGAAAATTGTGTAATTCTTTTGTTTTTAGTCCCCAAATAATTTATTTAAGAGTGACGTGCTGAACTGTATAGGATTTTAAGGGTTGAAGTTAAAAAGTCTTACCTTTGTCATCAGGCAGGTATCTGAACTCCATTGGCTCACTCACTTCCTGGTCAGTGGGCCGGCGCAGCTGCATGTGTACAGTGATGGGAGATGTGATGGAGGTGTCACAGTAGGAAGGCGTACGGAAGACGATGGCCACCTGCCTGTGCACGTCTGCCTGAGAGAAGGAACCTCTAGCCTCCCAGGTCTGGGTGAAGAACCGCACCTCAATATCATCTATAGTGTGATGTGACAAGAACGGAGGGATGAGGTGAATGATGACTGAATTAATGAAATGGTAAAAGGATGAAGAAATCATGTATGTGTTCATCAGAAAACGGCTGCCAACAAAGCATGCCAGTGCACTGCAGCATGGTAATGGAATGAATGAAGAAATAAAGACATGAACAATGTCATGACAGAATAAAAAAAACATTCTGTGGTCATTCATATGCATAAGTACATTCAAGAGCACCAAATAAATACTTGTGCTCTTGTTTTCTACCTTTTTGCACTTTATCACAAAGCAGGAAGATCTCATCGCCGCCCTTCACGCTGCCGCTGTTCTTGTTGACCCGACAAATGCGCAGCTCCGCTGTGTTAGGGGCCCCTGGAGAGCGGCAAAGGCAATCAGGTCATAGTTTAAAAGATCAAGCCACTATTTGTGAAAACAAAAAGACCCACGAGGCCATAAAAACACAGACAAGAAGCTTTAAGTAGAATACTGGGAATTCCTTTCTTGCTCTCTCTGTAATTGCATCAAGCAGAAAAGTTGTATACGCTCTAACACACCAGGAAGGGCGTGAAGTAACTAAAAACATATCAGGCTGGCAGGTCCTGTTTTAGAATGCAAGGGAGGGGCTGCCTGTGGGGCCTTCACTTAGAGCGTATGAAGGCAGGGGAGTTCAACGTGTCTTAATATATTGTCAGTCAATGCAAGGACAAATTAGAATTCAACTTCATCTCACTTGCTGTGCTTCACAACCACTCTAACTGTTTCTGTAGTATGGACAAGCATACGTGCCCCTAAAATGCTCTTTGCAGTGGCTTCCGCTGTGCACTGTACTCATACCACTAGCGACTCAGGAAGTGCTGAATGGGGCCATGCTCACTTCCTATAATGTAATATGCCCCAACTTTTTTGAAATATTACATTTATTCAAGCACCGGTGTTGCAAACTGTAGCCCTGGTGGGCTGCTCAGTGGTGAATTTACTTCTCCAAATCCTGCTAAATGTGAAAATTAGTGGTTGGCTTAGTGTACGGAGTAACACCAATGAGACTCCTTTGGCAAGACTCCTAACACTGCATTTGCCTACACCTGTGATACACGAAATTGCATATTGTTTTGCATAAAAATATCTACCAAATGCTACAAGTTTAAATCTGAGTTGAATCAGGTATGTTTGAGTAGGAAAACAACAAAACTCTTTTGAATTCTAGCCATTTACTTCGGCTGTCTACAATCCCCCATAAAGGCTCATATGTGAGACAACAATTCATTTATCCTTGTTTTATAGCAGCTACATAATAATTCATAGTAGTTACTGAATAATAAGCCTCAAGAGTAATCATAAGCCTAAGGTTTGAGGGGTTAGTTGAATATTAAACAAACCCCAATCCTGATGCTCCGCTTTCACACTCAGTATTCCAGGTTAATGCTGAGTTTGGTCAGAAAATCAGGAAATTATGATAAAATTCAAATGCCCCATCACTTATAAAACCTGTCAGCATCTGTTCAGCTCTAATGACAGCAGGAAGTATGTATGGTGGGCACTCACGGTTGTCATAGATGGGATTAGAGATCACAGGGGACAAGGCAATGCTGTATCGTCCAGCATCATCCTGCAGGAAGACTTGGAAGCACAGGCGCACCACGTTTAGGTCGTACTCCTCCGTCTGCAAGAGCTGCTCCCGCGGAACTGCACATTCAGACACAAAGAAACAAACAGCACACCCATCAGTACATATTTCCTTTAGTGTTTGTTATGGTGTTATTATTATGTCATTATGTCAATCCTTCATTGCTGGGTTCTGCTCCATAATTTGGTTTATTTACTAGGTTTATTTTTTTGGGGGTTTATCTTTATAAAAAGATTTGGAAAAGTGTTATATAGGCATAATAACATAACAACAATAAATATTATATGATATGATATATGCTAGGATATGGTATGATATTATATTACAACTGAAATGTTATCTTGGTAACGTCTGAAAGCCAAAAACAGCACCACAATGCATTATCACAACACTGAGAGTGATTAAGAGACTTAATTCAGAGGGTGATTATCCTCAATATCTCTGAGTGACTCTTACTCTCTACGTCACAGCAGTCAGTGGTATCCCCAGGTATGTCACCAACACATGCGCCCACAGAAACAGACACACTGCCGCACGTCGAGAGACGCACACACACACAGTCACATCCCACACACAGCGCATGTAAAGACGTTTCTCAGTGGGTGCGTGGCAGCCCACTCTTTCTCTCTTTCGGGAGTATGTCCGTTGTGTATAGGACTCTCCCGCCCACTGGTGGAGTGACGTGTGGCTGTGAACCTGAGGTGAGGTCACCGGTGGAAATATCACAGCGGAGCGCGGGGTTGAGGACGGATGACGACTCTACAGCGAACCTAAGGCTCAGAGCACTGCCTCTGCTCAAACCACAAAACACCAGAGGAGGGTAAAAGAGAAGGAGAGGAGGACTGATACTGAAATGGGAGAGAGTGTGTAGACAAACGGAGAGAGAGAAGCAGACCTGAAAAACGGCTGGGCCGAAAGATGTATAGAGAGAAAGTGGGAGGCTGTAAGTGGGTGTTGAAGATAGAGGCAGAGTGTGAAAACGAGGGGGCGGTGTGCGTGCATGCTTTTTTGCATATAGACATACGTGTATGCATAAAGGGACAGAGCAGCACATAGACAAACATATACAGCTTGTGGGAGTTGAGAGGGCGAGCATTTGGGTTAGTGTGGGCAGATGGAGGATCAAATACACAGAGAGGGACCCGTAGGAAAGGTAGATCCTCCATCCAGTGGGCATGGTGCCATTACCGGCACCTACACACCTCTCCAGCCACTGCACTGTCGAACCATTTTCTCGTTGCTTTTTTTGGCCTATGTTTTCTCACTTCACACCCAGGCCAAACGTTGCTGTTCAACGATTTATCCTTCAGATATTATTTAAAAAAGTCAAATTATAAGCCATATACACAGTTACCACATGACTCAGAAAGGTCAGTAATTGTGGGACAGCATTAGTGAAAGTGAGATCATTACTGGCTCATACTCCTTTTTCACACATGACCAAACAACTAATCTCAAAAGTATTCTGACTACAGTGATCAGCCAGAGGTCTACGTCAGCGCTGTGGGTGACTTTACGTGTGTATGTGTGTTATTGTAGTAAATTACATCATAATTCTCAGTTCTATGGAGATCACGAGCATCACCATCCACAACCAGGAGCTTGTTAGTTTAACTGGCTGAATTGAAATGGTTGGAAATTAACTATAACTGTCACCAATTCAGTGTCATCAATAGTGTTCAGTATCGGATTGCCCTACAGAGGTTACAACGAGCTGATTGTGTGTGAGCCCATTAGCTAACTTTATTCATTTGTTTTCACCAAGTGTGTGATATTTTCTTGCATTTTTTTTAACCATATAAACTCTTTGCTAGTACACTTTAAACACTTCAAACTCAAAAATAAAATAAACCGAACATTATGGTACATGTTGATTATCATAAAAATGTCTTCAAGTATGTGACACTACACTTTTACCAAATTGTCCACCTATGTTACACCAACAGTGTCTGAGGGGAAACGTTTCTGCTGGCTTTGGAGGGAACAGAGTGGGACACATCATCAGTTCAGGAAGCATCAAGCCCTCACAGCAGAAGTGAGAGCGGACACCAAGTCACCTTAGAGACAAACCAAATGGCCAAGAGGAAGTTATAACAGGACAACGTAGTCTGTTGTGAAATGTTCTTTGACGTGATCAACTGCTAGATACTTTCAGCATCATCTTCAAAAGGAATTTAGCCATTTATCCCTACAGTTCATGCCAGTGTGAGAACCCATATCAGCGCAGCAGAACTGAAGAGATGTGGATGCTGAGAGAATGAGCTTCAGCAGTGGCACCATACTGGTAAAGTGCCTCAAATCTGACATTTCAGGTCAAATACCTTCATTCCCTGAACAAGTTAGGTTACAATTTCCATCCAGCCCCATCCTTGTTTAAGTTGCTCTACCCACAAATACGGATACATACGTTTAGATGGAACCATAACTTTTGAGGACCACTTGATTCTTGTAGACCCTATATAAACAGATCCGACAGTTTACGCCTCTACCCACATCTACATCTTCCTGAGACTAATAACTAATGAATACCTTGGCAGTGGGGCTACCTTGAACCATGCAAAAAGAAATATATTTTCTACTTCCTCTTGATGTTTTCAGGAGCGGGCCTCTATTCCTGCTCTGAATAAATTCCCCCTGGTCACATGCACGGCAACACCGCAGCCAGTTGTGCAACAGCTTTGGTAAAAAAGAGAAGTGGCTGTTTTTTTTCTTATCCTGATGATACCACCACAGCTTGAACACACAATAACTACAGGAGTAACATAAAGGAAGTAACTGCCCTGTGTGTAGTGATTTACAATGTATGGCCTGCTTGTATACCTCATCTAATCACACATAATGCTGTGCAGTTGATCCCTGACACATTGTAACAGCAGACTGCTGGGAATTAGTGAGAAGAATCTGGTCTCACCATTGAAGGGGTTGATGCCTCGGTTCACTCTCTGCATTATGGCATCCCTAACTTCTCTTCTCCTCACACACTGGATACCCAAGTTCTGGAAGCTGTGGAATAAAATCAACTGACAGTTAAACTGAGCCCTGAAAGTGAAGTCAGTAAGTCTGTTAATTTACATAAGCTGGGTGGACCCATTAAGTCCAATCCTAGCCACAGCAATAACAGTCAAATACATTTTCTGAATCTGAAAGAATGTAAAATGGCCAGGCAAATCATTCTGAGAGCTGGACAGAACACCACAGCTCTAAGGTATGCATTTTGCATACCAGGGGAATCCCCTCACTTGTTCCCTTCTCTGGAACAAGTTTATATTAAAAAAAAAAGATGGACAGATCTCTCAAAGAGAACTGAGTTCATACGTGGTGTGTGTGTGTGTTTGTGTGTGTGTGTGTAGGTGGGTGTATGGCACTCTGACAAAGCTCCACAAAGGGAACAGGCATGCAGGAATGACTTTGATGTGGAGCACAGTAATGTTTTAACTTCATTAGGAGGGGAAAAAATGGCAACAGGACAAAAAGAGACAAAATAAGCAGTGGATTTTCTAGCCAAGCGATTTCTTTACACATTTTATACAGACTGCTCTCTCTAAGAAGGACTTTTCATGTACATTTGTAACACTGTTATGTACACAAAGAGCATGATTCAGTAGGAATGGTATCAAACAGAGGGCTTTTGCTTAAGTTCTAATAGATTAATTGACAGTACAGACTTACGCAATAACCCTGCGTTCAGGTCCAAATTCTGCCTCATAGTATCCATCCTTACAGTCTTTTCCAACCAGGTCGTGAGGATGTGGTCTATAGGGATCATTTTTGGTGACCAAGGACACCCGCACTCTTCCTTTTCCACAGGTATTTAGAATCTGACAGAAGAAAACAGTTAAGCAAACCTGTCACTGCCCACCAGTTTGGCGTCACTTTCAGAACCTCATATCTCTTAAAAAATCAACCTTGCAGGAGGAGGAAAAAATTAGCTCGCAAAGTAGGTTAATGTAATGAGATTTTATTTGGGGCTGTTTCTATTGGTCCATTTGTCATGAAAGTGTAATTATGTAAAAAAAATACATTTTTGTTCCAACAGCAATGACAGGAAAAGAAAAAGGAAAGATGGGCTCTGAAGGACTGTAGGAACTTAATAAAATGCCTCATCAATACCTGGATGCTTGGGTAGGTCCTGTTATTATCTGAGCTCCTCTCTCCAGGTATGCTGCCCGCTGAACGGCCCTCGCATTTATACCTGAAGCGCATGCCTCTCTGCTTGGGCTGTTCAAAGATCTGAACACAGGGCTCTCCCACTAATAAAAGACAGGGTGAGAGAGAGAGAGAGGGAGAGGGAGAGAGAGAGAGAGGGAGAGAGAGAAGAGAGAGAGCAGGGGGAGAGGGAGAGAGAGGGAGAGAGAGAGAGGGAGAGATAGAGAGAGAGAGAGAGAGAGTGGTAGAGGGGGGGGAGAGAGAGAGAGAGAGAGAGAACAGAAGTCAGAAGGTGATTCAGTGATTTGCAACCTGTACATTAGCAAGCTTTAGAAGACCCCATGGCCAGCCCCTAACAAGTTTAAAGCAAGAATCAGGACCAACAGAAAGCAGACAGGTGTTGTAAACCATCACCAAGAACTTTGAGGTTGCAGGAGGGACATCTGTAAACATCTAAAACATCTGCAGACCACAGCATTTTACTCAGAAACCCCTAACACCAGCAAATAATCCCCCCCCTGCCACACCTGCTCTACACTTCTCGCAGTGCCATTCCACCACAGTGGACCACAAAAGAAGATTATGACTACCAAAGCTTCTTAACACACCTGTGATCTGACACAGCTGTGAGATGCTCAAGGTTCCTGTCCTAGTTCTTAAAACATGCACACACACTGTGTCTATCCACATGAACACATTTTTTTTTTCTTTCAGCAGAACACACTAGGTGGAATCTACAGCTGCACTCGTGAGCTGAGTCTGATGATCTGCATGCAGGACAGGCTCCGGTCCAGCTCTCCTTGGAGGCCGGACAGGCTGTAGAGCAGGCACTCCACAGAGCTGACCTCACTCACTTCTACCTGCTCTAAATCGAAACACACAGGAAGTGACTGTCACTCTACAAACTCACACTCAGCAAAGCACCCAAAAAGAGGGAAGTAGTCAAAACAAGGGTTAGAAAGGCGGGCATGAAGAGTTTGCTGCGGAGAAGGTTAGAGAGGAGCAGGGCACCTGGCAGAGAAGGGATGTTATTAACTTACTGTTCATTGTGGGAAAGTGACCTGTGCAAGAGACGGATGAAGAAATCAACGGGTTGAACAAACAAGTGCAAAATCAAGACATTCGCAAACAGTGCTACTAATGGGAACAAGTAGAAAAGAGGTTCCTCATTCTGATTTCCTGGTGCAGATTTATCATAGGCTTCAGTCGCGTAGGCTACATTTTATCATTAAACCTGAAATGAAATACACCATTTCTATCTTTCCACCTAATTTTCAAACATTTATTAAAACTATCTAGGATGTAATTCATGAGGAAGATCACTGAAATTGTAGAATTTTATTCAGAATTAACCTCAGCAAATGTGGGGCTGCTGAAACTTTTATCTTTAAATAAAAAAGAAAAAAGAAAGAA
>JBBPDC010000149.1:17993172-18004184 GCA_037974485.1 Hemigrammopetersius urotaenia | reverse complement strand
CCCCCCCCCCCCCCCCCCCCCCCCCCCCCCCCCCCCCCCCCCCCCCCAACATTTATCCATTAGTCTGTTTTTATTCTCACTGAAATGAAAATGCTCTCAAAGAAACCTCCATGGGAGGCGCAGAGGTGAAGCCCTAAACTCAGGGAATATATCGGTCACGCGTTCTCTTCCCACACGTGCACACACACTCAACTAAACTCATTCTAAGGTCATTCAGCAAAGCTATAAACCATTTCAGTAAAACACAAGCCTATTCATGACCCATTCAGTAATTCCAGCCCTACAAACCATTCCCCACGGCAGCCCCTCACTCTGCTGCAGATAAGGTAAATATATCCACAATGGGCTGATATCAATAAAAGGGTCTTGGTTATGACAACACAGGTCTACTCAAACCCCCCCTCTCCCAGTCCTCCTCAGACCCCTATCAGAACCTATACAGTGATAACAAAAGACAGTGAGGAGGAAAACACTTCGACAAAACAGGGACTCTCTTTTACAGGAACAAACAAGACTTTTTTTGTAACTTTTTTTTGTTAGTAAAAACTACTTTAGAATGGTATAGAAAGACTAACAATGATTTTAAAGACATTATATACAAATTACATCTACTGTACAAGTTATGCTTCAAAACACTCAGACAGGTGTTTACTAAGCAAGCATTTTGACACATTAAGGCGGTGTTTAAAAAAAATTCAAGAGTTTCATATTTTACAATGTCATCCAGAAGACCAGAAACACCAGAGGTAGCCAGAATTTTAAATTACTCTAGCTGACCACAGTAGTCTGGATCTGTGTAGAGAGATGTCTGAATGAGGGTAAATTAAGAAGAAAAATCCTGAAGAGGCTGCTACAACCAGCATTACCTGTAGAGAGACCACTGCTATCGGTTAAGAGTGAGCCTGATTGAGTTCTTAATGACACGCAGGTTACTTGTGGGAACTGGAGAGGAGGCATCTGGCAGTTCCTTGCTGGGCAGTCTCTGAAAAGACACAAAACAACATTACATAGAATCCATTTCAGTCAAAGTCCTGAACAAAGATATAGGACATCTTAAACACCTGTGTCCGTGACGTATCAATAGTTGGAATGGGCATAGGCTCCGTCATTGCAAGACACTCCTGTTCAAAACAGATTTTACAATCAGTTCATTTTCTTTACGTAAAGAAGAATTTGAATCAAGTGAAACATCTGGATGTACGGCATGCACATACAGACTAAACTCACCACTCCGGGGCCGTCTCCTTGACCCCCTCCATTACTAGAAGGAGGGTATGGTTCTTTAAATGCCGAATCATCTGAGAGGATCTGAAGTAAAAGCACCGAAGTCAAGAGAGGCACATCAGTTAAAAGCAACGCAAAAAGAAAACAAGTAGTAGTATTTAGGAAAACAGTAAAGTCAAAAAATTAACCATTTAATGGCATTCACACAAATTCTAGTTAATATGCTTCTGTATGCTTATATATAACAATCTTGAAAATACATAATAAACGGATTGACTAGAGTGGTACGCAAGTCCAAATAGACGTCAGTGGTATACAAAATGTGCACCAGTTTTCAGTCTGCACAGCGCAAATGTGTACCTAATTTGTGAATACATTGTAGTAAATACATTGTTCTTGTGACCATTTAATCAACTAAAATATACCGGGTCTACTTGGTCTGTGTCTTTGAGCTTTTTGGGTGGCTCCTCCAGGGAGGGTGAATGAGGTCTCTTAGCAGGTGCTCCATTGAGGCCGTTGGGCAGGTCAGATGGGCTGGTATTAGGTGAGCTCATCCGCGATATGACATTGCGTCCCACCACTGTGGGAATGGTGCTGCCTACAGGGAGCGCTGTGGGCTTGGCCACCACTGTGGCTGAAGATTCTGAAATGAAAAAAGTAGACACACATCCAGATCAAACATACTTATCAAACATAAACCCCAGAATGCGTTGTGTGCACCCCCCCACCTCATCCCCCCGAAAAAGAATGCTAATTTAAATATGTCAAAGACACTCACTAGCTCCAATGACGGGTATCGACATCCCCTGCTCTTTTGTTAGGGGAGAAGACTCACAGGCTGGAGAGCTATCCACATATACTGGGACTGGCGGCTTGGGAGGGGTAATACTGCTCAAAACACAAAACATGCAGTCAAGACACACTGATGAAGAGGCAAAGGGACATTCAGAATTACACTGTCAAACATTTCTATGATTGGTGAAATTACCTGTCTTCTGGGGTGGATTCTGATTTGCAGGGTTTACTGACTGGGGTGGGAGAGCTGAAGGGGGTCCCTGTGTCTGTATCTCTGGAACTGTCAAGCTGACTGCCGTCCAGCGAACAGCGCTTTGAGCCCCCACCATTAGAACTGCGGTTCAGATCTCCCAAGCTCTGGTGAGATGGAAAAATAAGAAATTCATGTCAGTTGCCAACAACCCACTGACACCATTCTAGTCAATATTTCCATTTTAAGAAAAGGTCTCTATACCTTCTTCTTGCCTCTGTGCACAAGTTCAGCAGGCAGGTACTGGTGCAGCTGCTTCTTTTTCACATGTGTAGCTTCAATAGTCATTCCATCTTTCAACATGTTAATATTGCTGGCCTGTCTGTAGACTGTAAAGAAAGTACTACTCTTAGAAAAACCTTCACCAAAATGCAATCCCTTTAAGAGCACCTCTTTTATTTCAAGACTATACAAGAATATACATAATTACCAGTGTCTGTGAAGGACTGGATGTCGTAAGTTAGATCAATGTTCACACAATCAGCATTCTCCAGTTTTTTAAAAATGATTCCAATGAACCACATCGAGACAAACTCATTCCTGTAAAATCAAGTCAACAGTAAAGGCCACTGAAAGAAAACCAGTGTTTACAGCTTACTACAGCAGAAAAAAAGAGGTTCTCAAAGGACTGAGACTGCAGGTATATTGTGCTTTTATATAACAGGTATGCCATATGGCCACATAAAACAAAGTCACACCAAAACTATACCCATTACTTAGTTGGCATTTGCAGTCCTTTGAAGTGCATTCTACACATGAGAACTTCAGTTTTGTGAAAACCCAGGTTTGAGTGCATTAGTTTTCTGAAATGAAATCACGATACTCACTCAGTGCGGCAGTCCTTTGACCAGGGGAAAGACTGTGGGTTTACATGTGCCAGAGTGATGTATTCATTACGCTCCAAATTGCCAACCAAAACTCTGATTTTGGACTCTACCAGCCCAATCCTAAGAGAAAAAAGAGGGACAAATTCATATGCGAGTGATATCACAGGGTAGGACTGTCCACTTGTTGCTGGTTAAATGATGGTGCAAAAACAAGCATTATTGCAAAGCTTGTGCATCTACACCACCATTCCATGTAAGTGTTTGTTTACCATTCTAAGTGGTTGTCCTCAGTGGATGCACTGGCAGTGAGCACAATATAATGCCTGCAACACAGACACAAACAAGTCAGTTCCTGCAGCCTTAAATTGCAGTTCTACTGTACTGCCTCAATGCGTGTTGACACTAAAGCCAGTTACTTACTTGTACTTCTGGAAAAAATTTGGCGGCTCGAACAACTTAGACCAGTCGGCCTTACCCTGCAGGATTTCGTCTGTAACTGTAAGGCCTGAGGGGGCAACAAAAAATATTCCAAACTTTTTCACAAATACAAGTATGTACATGTGAATAAAGAAGTCTGAGATGCGCTTTATTCTCTAATACAAACCGTATTTGAATTCCTCGCTCATGATGGTGCGTGTGGAGGTGGAGACATTGTAGGTGGAATTCTGTTGGGGGTATGCAGGTGTGATGATCGGCATCAAATGGTATCTGTCTGAGGGGTTTACCTAAGGGCAAAAAAAGATGACAGATAATAGAAGATGAGCTGTGTCACAATGGAAACACAAGTACTTGCACAGGTCAACACAAGGCTTTACAGTTTTGAGAGAAAAAAAAAAACTCACCCGTGGGTCCCAGACTGGCAAATTCAAGTTGCTGTCTTCAGGCTGTTTTAAAAGCACAGGGTTTGGCCACTCCCTGCAAGTGAAATAATAATTGTGTTAAAACATGCTGAGCTAGTTGGGGTATGTATAGAATTAACAACATTAAGGCCCTCACCATTTGGAGAAGACAAGGAAGAACTTATGCACCAGTGTAGCAGCCACAGCATTTGGATAAAGCTGACAGGTTCTGGCCACCAGCATGGCCCATGACACGCCACCAAGGAAGCCAAGCATATTAGAGTAGATCCCACGGCCTGAAGAAAGCATGTTAATGAAATGAACAAAAACAGTAAAGTACATGCCAAGAATCTGATTTTACACTTAAGTACTATTTTGAAACTTAGCACTAAAACACACAAATTCAAAGCTGTTCATTCATAATTAAAAACAAAAAAAAAAACAGGCAATGTATAGAGCAGTGATGGTGTTGCTAGTTAACTGGTCAAAAATACTCTGTTGCAATTTCTTATAGTACTAGGGCTGCACAATATATTGTAAATTTACCATTCATGTCATCGCGATATCAACATGTGTAATATACATATCGTGAAAGACTGACTGAACTGCAATAAATTGTGTTTTTCCAAAGCTCTTCGCCCAGTGCTACCGAGAAAGAAAAAAAATCACTGGGAGTTTGCAACTGGCACAAGTTGTGGAAGCTGAACTCAACAGCTACCTGCTGTCCCCCACCATAGACAGTGAAGCAGACCCTCTGTTTTGGTGGGTACCCAGGAGCTAAGTAAACTAGCTAGGCCATATCTCTCCATACCTGCAACTAGTTCATCTTCAGAGAGAATTTTTAGCACATCAGGAAATATTGCACATGCCAAAGCACATGTTTTGAGCCTAGCAAAGTAAACATGCTGGTTTTCCTAGCAAAGATGTTGCCATAATAAAGCATGCTCACACAAGTGTGCACACACAGAGATACACATGCACTTACGTAACTAAACACAGACACGATAGGTTACATTGCATAGTGTCCTACAGTGACTGTTCCCCAATGTGTGTAGTTGAGTTCAACTACATTGTTTTTAATATTTAAAATGATTCAAAAACTGTTCAGATTTTTTCAACAATGTTCAATGGTTCAAATGTTTTATGGGAGGCATTTAAATTCTCCGTTTAAGTAAATTCTTCAAAAAAAAAAAAAACTTGTTGGAATGGAACTATTGCATTTCATTTTTTTCTGCATAGACTAGTCAGCATCTGAAGCAACATTATTGCATATTTTCCTAATATCGTGCAGCCCTAACATGTACCCTACCATGGCTCAAAAAAAAAAAATATAAAAAAAAAAGCAAAGAAGATTCCAGTATATTTCCAGTATACAGAAATGATAGACAAATGACAAAGTCCATTGCATTTGACTTGCCAGCAATTCTAATGTTGTCCTCTGCTGCCCACTAGTGGACTTGATGTATTACAAAGAAAGTTTGACAAATAAGTATTTAAACTTAACTGGCCTGGTATGCACCAAGGACTAACATGCATCTTGGGAAGTCATAAATGGACAGCCCCAAGTACAGGTGTTAACACGACATAATGGTAACAGAATATTTAAAAATATAGAACCAGTCCAATACAATACCTACAATAACAGGTATTTTTAGTGCTTTGACAAAAACTGGAAGAAAAAAAAAAAACACGATTTTTTTTTTTAGTGCCAAGTATTGTTTGGCACTATGACATTATACTTAGTCTTGTATCTAAACCTAAATTCTGGTCTTGACAACCCTTGGGCATACATGTACAAGAACACTGGTTAACAGGTGGTCTATCAATGTACATAGAAGAAAAATGATCGTTTCTCAGTAGAGGTCGGTCACAGTAGTTTTTTGTGACCGTAGCATTTGAGACCCACAGAAATGTCAGTGTGAAAAGCTATCGGCCTCACTGTCCACTTATAAAAATCAGTTGAGATGGACGGCAACACAAGCTGTGAACAGGGTGTGCCATCTACAAGACTCTGCTTGAGGGAGGGAGAATAATGGAAGAAACTTCCAAAAAAAACCCCACAACCTTTCAATTAAGTTTAAAAAAGTGAAGGACAGACTATGGCAATTATGTGCACAAAGATCTAATTAACAATTTAAGAGTAATTTGAGGAAAAGATGTTTCACATGTAATGTTCTTCAAAGTTTCTTAGTCGTCTAATATTTGGAGCGCCATTTAGTGGTCATTCAGTATTCTTACAAAGTACAAACTTTTCCAGACTACTCCAAAACTAGATGATTAAAATTCAAAGGTAATTATAAAATTAAAGAACCAAGAATGGGAGCTTTAAGATATTGAATAAACTTACGCTTAGCCCACAGTTTGATGGCCCTCAAAGTAAGCCTGAAGTTCTCTTTATCAGGAACCAGGTACAGGATCTCATCAGTAACACGGCAACCTGTACAAATGCCCATGTGTGGGTGAGGGAGGAGAGACATATGACCAGAGACATACTCAAAAGATAAAGGCATGGTCCTGTTGTATAAACTCAGTCCATTTACTGTGATTAAAACATTGTTTACTGCAATAATATTTAAAAGCGAACCAGTTCTGGAACATGCTTTTCAATTGCTGGTCTGCTACGTGTGTTGACCTGGTGAAAGCTTGCTGGCTGTACAAGGCAGCTTAACCAGACTTGGTTGTTGCAATAACAACCCTTGCTGCAACACTCTGAATACAGCTTGCACTTGTACTGCATTATGAATTGCATTGTGATGCAACACTGTGTAACCTGAAATGTTGCATGTGTGTCAAGTGTGTCTCTGGACAGAATAATTCGGTATGGGATTGAAACCGTAATACATCGTGCTCCTTATGCAATATTAAATGTGTGCACAAGTCTAAATTACCATTTAGACTTCGAATACACCTTATGTCCAGGTTTCTAAGGAGGGAGTCTCCTCTCAGGTCCAGGTTATCAGGGATAGACTGCAGGGCAAGTCTCGCAAAAAGAAGATCAATCTGTGGAGGAACGGGATGATATTAAATTAACAAAAGCTGTTAAGTTACATATCATGTATAGTGTATTTCAAGTGATTTACCTCTATCCCATCAAATTTGAATTTGATTACAGGAACAAATGCATCTTCCACAGCCTGAAACAGAAATATGCAGATGACACATGCAGATCTGTGAACAACACTGCAGAAATGTGAAAGCAAAGCAACCAATAAAGTATAGTAAAGTGCTCACACGCAAGTCCCTGATCTCATCATGCTGTTTCAGTTTGTCAAAGAACGATGAGAAAAAGTCACATCTCTCAACATGGCGAGGTGCTACACAAAGGGCATCAATATCGGCACCTGCACCAAAAAACAAGTTTGATGTTCAAAGCTGACATTTCTCTTTTCTAAACATGTGACACACATACTGTATACATGCTTGACATGTGATTGAGCATACCTTTTGTGTGCACACCGAGTCTGTAAGACCCAAAGGTAAAGATTTTGCCTCCGACATTTGCTACAGCAGAAGGCGGCAGATTCTGTAATTCCAGACATCGAGTTAAAAACTGTCCACTTCAAGCCAAATGAAAAGCAGTACAAATATAGGCAGATTTACCTTTGATTCACTGATCTCTGCAATCCAGTCTTTCACAAATGAATTCAGTTTTCCAAGAACCGCAAGCCTGAAAAAAGAAATGAACACATTAAAAAGGAAGAGAAACTCTTGTTTAGTTTTCACCATGACAAACATGTGCCCATTAAGAAGCCAACTAGAAAACATCACAAACAAATTATAATAGACACAAAATCATAACACCTAACTACTAGGATTTATGAAAGTATAAATTCCATGCAGAGCAGAACTAATTGCAACAGATATGCAGTACTTAAGATGAAAGGTTTTTGCTCAAGAGTGAGTGAACTTGTCATACCTGAACGAAAGTCAAGTTGTATGATTCTAACTACAAACCAGAAAGTAATATTCTTAGGATACATTGATAAGATCTTCAGAGATGGAAAAGCTAAAACGCTAACATTTAATGAGAAATGTTGCTGACATGACATTCCTCAACAAGCAAGAACTGGTTTTGAACAAACATCCTAATCTCGGAAGTATCAATAAGGTACAGGTTTCCACACTATCACAACTGAAAAATGAGGCAGCGTATTTACAGCATTTGAGACTTCAGGATCTTTGCCCATTCTGTAGCTCAGTTTATAAAAAATACTCACCTGTGATTGAGCTCGTCTTCATCCTCAAACACTCCAAAAGGTTTCATGGCCTCTATGAGCTTCTGGGTATACATGTGGTCAATCTCTCTGGGAAAGGCCAGGCTAATCGAGGATGTGATTCCATAGTGTTTCTGAGGCTGCTGCCCGCCAAGCATATTGTTATTGTTTCTGGTGATGGGAATAAAGAATAAAGTTTCTTCAGTGCACAACTCAGTGCTAAGATCAAAACCCATGTAGCTGGTAAAATGACATAACACCAAAAAATGTTGAGCTAATTTGGCATTCACAGCCTACAAGTGATGGGTTGATGTAAACTGGTACTGATGTTGGATGATAATTTCTGCATTACTCCCTCTCCAATCCATCCCAAAAGTACTGGATGGTGTCCCATCAAACCACAGGAAAGTCCTACTCCTCCCCATCCCAAGGCCACAATACTTTCACACTAGCAAACACTTGGTAAAGGGCATAGAGATCCTATGCTCATGCTTTTCTACAGAAATTGCACAAATTGTGTCTGGGCAATCCCTGTATTTGCAATGAGTGTGCAGCTGGTGGCCTGGTGGTTCAATAGATGCCTCTGTGATCAGAAGGTTCTGGGTTTAAACCCCAGGACTGCTAGTGGCATCACTGAGGTACCATTGAGCAAGGTGACATCCCCACATACTGCACTATGTTGCTGACAGCCCACTGCTTCACTTGGTAATTGTGTTAAATGCAGAGAAAGAATTTCACATTGTTCACACTGTGTGCTGTGGTCCCGTGAGGCTATAAGAGACCTAAGTGCCTTCAGCTGAGAATGAAACAATGTCACTACATATGGTATGACATTTACTATAAATTAGAAGTGATCAGACGACATCTGTTAGTCTGCTTTAATCTGATTTTAGGAGCATTATTTCGTTTACCCAGCAAGTCTATTAAACTAGTTTGAGATCAAAAGCACCAAGTGATAAGCTGAAGTTAGCACAACTGCAACTGAGCTGTGACAGATTCCAAACTAGAGACAAAAATGAACTGTAAAATATGTATATATTGAAGATAAATACATAAACAGAGTGCCAGGGATATTGTACTCGTTGGCTTGTCTGTAACTCCAAATCAAAGCGCAGTAACGGTTCAGCTGGGTAACCTCCCGTCATCCAATCCGCTTTAAACCAACTTAACTAGCCGACCTAGAGGTAAACAAAGGGTATTTATGACCCTAACTAAAATATAAACAAAACACAAACATCACGAACCATAAGTTCGAGTTCTCTGTATTTTTAAGATACCAATGATTTGCAAGAACCCTGGAAGACAACTGTTTTTGTAAAGAGAAGTTGATGGTTTGTTGATGTCCCACCTGCTAGCCGAGACAAACACGTTAGCAGGCTAGATTAGCTTAGTCTGGAGTATTCTGTTAACTAGCCGTTAAAATGCGGGAAAGAAACAAAACAGTCGATGCAAACGCGAGCAGGGGGACTTACGCTGACATTTCTTTCATGACTCTTCGTAGGAAAGAGCTCGTACGGTTAGATGGCAGCAGGTGAAACCATAAACTCGGCCAGCAGCAGCCTCCTCTCTCTATATAACAATAGTCCCACTCCAATATGGCGCCCACCGCTCCAACGGTCCCGACTGGCTTTGCGCGTGGACTCTGATGACGTCCGAGTCAAGTTCTCTCTCACACACTCACACTCACACACACACACAGTAACAGTGAACATAACAACCTTCGTCCAAGACCATGGCGCAACCATCCAACCCAAAGTAAGTAAATAAATAAATAATGCATGAGTGCAGACAAGCGAACCCCGCCCCCCTCAGTAATCTTCCAAATATCGATCAGTCCCCAGGGGCCAAAATGTAATAAAATGTGTACCATGATACTAAATAGTGTTTCAAGAATAGTATGCTGCCATTAGAAATGCATTAATTCCTAAAGTATATGAAGTTATATAAGTGTGGTGGTTCCCTTAAATTAACTTTCACAAGCTAAGCTAACTTCACCTTGTGGGTTAACTGGTTGTCTAATTGAGCCTGAAATGTTATAAAAGAGGAGGCCATTCATATGATAGAAAATCAATGGGAAAGTTCATACTGTCCTTGCGATCTTGAAAACTTCTTCCTGAAGAGTGTATCCATATGGCCCCATGGTGGCACAGTCGGTAGCACTGTTGCCTCACACTTCAGGGTTGGGGGTTTGAATCTGGGCCTTTTGTGTGTGCAGAGTTTGCATGTTCTCCTTGTGGTGTCGTGGGTTTTCTCCAGGGTCTTCGGTTTCTCCCACAGTCCAGAGCCATGCGTGAATTGAGGGTGTGAGTGTGTGACCCTTCACTGGTCTCATAATTCGATTACGATTATCATTTCAACGATTCGATATCCCGATGCATCCCATCAATTTTCTACATTACTTCACATCAAGGCTGGGTCTAGACAGGCATATATGAGGGGGCAGACACAAATGGGAAGGGGGCACATGGTGGCGACGGAACGGGTAAATAGGCATTTTTGGGCTTTTTTTTTTTAACCAAATCACAAAAACATGTAATTCACTACACGGGGGTGCTCTTGGAACGTAACCCCTGCGAAAGGCAGAGGATTCCTGTATATATATATATTAGGGCTGGGAAAGTTAATGCGTTATTATCGCATTAACGCATTATTTACTTAACGCCGACAATTATTTTATCGCACGTTAACGCAGATTTTTAAAATCCTTTACACCGAAGTAACGCGCGCAGGGGCAGACTGGGACTTTCTTTACCATTTTGGGTTTTCGCATCTCGGCCGCATCTTGAGCCTTTTTGCAGAACGCACAGATCACCCAGTCCGCCCCTGAACACCAGCGCTGAGCTATTTAATATGGACAAAAGTA
>JBBPDC010000149.1:17950817-17962373 GCA_037974485.1 Hemigrammopetersius urotaenia | reverse complement strand
TCTCCCGCACACACACACACACACACACACACACACACACACACACACACACACACACACACACACACACACACACAAGCGGTATGAACTTGTCCTGCACATTTTTTCCCTTCATCTCTCAGAACACACACTACCAGTCTGGAGGACGCTTTATGTTGTTGTTTAAAGTACAAGGGGTGCTTTATGTTTTTCTGCCCTAATCCTTGTTCAGTATCAGATAGCTGCCGGAACAACAGGCCCAGTGCCATGTCGGCCTCTGCTTGTTGACAGCAGCCAGTAACAGTACTCAGCGCTGCTGCGTCCTCTCGTGAGTAGGGTTGCTTCAACAAAGCGCTGACATTTTTTAAAACTTATCAATTGATTCAAAAAGCATTTATCAGAACAAGGACCTGCAGTGCCTTCACTGGTTTCCATTAGAAACAAAGAAGTATAGACAATGAAAAACAACAAATTTCTTAAATCCCTGTAAGCAACAACTGAAATACAGTTTGAAGCTTCCTGTTATCCTTTCTCATCTCTCACACTCTATCCTTCTCTTTTTCTCCCCCCACACACTCACTTAAGTTTCATTCTCTCCATTGCATGTCATTCCCTGGGAACATCCAGAAGCTGCATGTGTCTCAACACGTCTGGGGCTGATGCTAACCGCTCTTCAACTTGCTCTTTCTCTCTCTGTCTCTGCCCCCCCCCCCCCCCTTTTTTTTCTTTTTCTCACTCCTCCACCATGAATTTGGTTGTGTGGTTGTGTGGGCCGAGAGAGAAAGAGAGAGAGAGAGGGATATAGCCAGACCTCAGAGGGACTGGTCAAGCACATCTGTGTCTGTGAAGGGCCATTGAAACGGGGGCGCTGGAGCAGAGGGGGCAGCCGCACAAAGGCAAAATTGTCCAGCGGTCCCATTAGTCTCCTCAGGCTCAGTGTGGTCAGACTGGCTCAGCCAGACAGGATGATAGATTGCTTTGTCAGGGGTCCCAGGGTGTGCCCTGAACCTGAAGCACTTTGTTTATCTTGAATAGAAAGGGAAAGGCACAGGAATAATCTATGTCTAGCTTTTTTCTGGGAGAAAAGAAGGGAGGCAGAGAAAGAGAGAGTGTTTGGGAGAGTTGGAGAGAGTGAGAGGGAGGGAGGGGAGGGGAGGGGAGGAAGAGGAGTGTGTCGGTTGGAGGGGGAGGGGTGGGGCCCTACGGTGGTTGTCCATTAACAGATGAACTTGGCTGAAGTCCAGGCATTTGATGAGACAGTGTCATAGCCTGTGCTCTCTTTAGCCTTTTCAATCTCTCTTCCGCTCTTCCCTGCGCTCTGTCTTTCTTGTTGCTTTTCATCCCCTTTTCTATCTGTTCCTGTTCCCTTCTTCCTGCTCTCACCCCATCTCGCTCTCCTTCTCTTGCTGTACCTGCCGATGATACATCAACGGTTCCTTTTTGGCTAAAGGCAAAGAACGACGATACAACTCTCTCTGCCAGCGCACCCCTCCACCCCCCCCACCCCCCATGCCAGAACCAGTTTAGACCGGTTAGCTGGCCTTGTAGCCAGGGCTCTGTCATCTTGCCTTACCTTGGAGGACTTCTGGAGAAGAAAAACAAAATGCAAAGAAGAAAATGAAAGGCTAGTTCTGATAACGGCAGTAACCTGTGGATCCCCCGACAGTGAATGAAAAGAGGAGGTAGTAAAGGAGGGACTCAATTTAACATGAAAAAGGCTTATTGGAACAGAAAAGAGTTACTTTGTAAAAAATGTATTGCACCAGTGCCTGAGGTGCAGCAGTTTTACTGTGAGCATTTAAAGTCTTTAAAAACTGTCAGGCAGGAGGTTGAAGGCTGGAGCAGGCGAGCACACAGGACACGGCCGGGCTTTAGAGCCATGTGTGCCGAGCTGGAAAGGGACACATATTGAGCGTGCCCTAGCTGGGGCATTTCCTCTCTGCTGCCTGTCACTGCCGGCTGTGCTCCAGCATGACTGGCTGCCTGGCCGGCGCTCGCTAAGCAGCGCTGGACCCCTGGACCCCTGATGTATGACCCACTTACTCCAGTCAGTGGCGGACGCCATTGATTTCTCCTCTTCCTCTGAGGAATGGCCAGTGAACCCTAGGCCAGTGCTGACCCAAGTCTGGTTATTCATCACCCCAGTCTTCCACCCCTCCCTTCTTAGGTCCTGCTGGAAGCCAGTTTCATGACTCAATCATTTCTTTCCAGCCTGGGCCCAGGTTTTGTTTGGGATGGAAGATGCTCAAAGAAGCCCAGTGCCAATTTGTAGTTTGGCGAAGCTCTCAGTTATTGATTGAGCTTGGTTCTTTAGCATGGACCACTTAACCTCTCTAAGCTTTGTAGTTGTTGATTAACCAGGTCTGGCTCTGGTTCTCTGAGGGACATGCCACGGTCCTAATAGCCACTCTGGCTCCTTGGCAAGTGTGGTGCAGTAGAGTGTCTGTGGTTGTTCTCTGAGTGTAATGGAGGTCATATGGGACAGGGATGGGGTTGGGGGTGGGTGTGTGTTGGGGCGTTGCTTCCTGTCTTCAGATACAGAGGGTCATAAATTTACTCCCTCTTATCACAGGCACACCCCTCATCTCCACCTGCTGCAAACCGTGTATCAAAGGTGAATGGCACAGAGAGAGCATAGGGCACTACTGGCCAGAACGGTGGTAAACACCTGCCTTAGTGCTCTGTTCTTATTGGCCTACTGCCCTCCAGAACCTTCATGCATCAGCACAGAAGCATTATGCTGCCAGGGCTTCACTGGTGGCATTCAGCGGTTTAGTGTATCAGTTCATATTTTCTGGACTGTCTGTCTTACAGTAATTCCTTTAGATATAGTCTTCATATTTTGTAGCATATAATGTATTTTTCAATTGCTTGATTCAGTTATAGTGCATTTTCTAGCCGCCTGGACACCAATCACATTTATATGTGTGAGTGTCTGTGTGCAGACTATAGGGAGCAGTTGGTCCAGAACATTGATACATGGTGTGGTTTTTTTTAGACAATCTTTTTCGAACCAGCTAAATTTAACTGCAGCATTCTCCAGAGGCCAGGGCAAGCTGACCAGCATATTAACATATCTGTGTTCAGACCAACTGTGAAATAACAGGGTGAGTGGCTGGGAATGTGTATAACCTATAAAGCGGAATGCATTATTAGTGTATTAGTGAGTATTTGTGCAGAATGACATTGGTCGTGGTCTACATGGAGACGCAAAGGTCTGGCGGCATTATGCCAAGCGGCTGCCCGGCTTCCGAACTTACACGATTGTGTGTGTGAGTGTGTGTGCCATGTGGGGCTGCTGGCATTACTGTGAATGTTAATGTTGTGGTGTGAGGAGAGAGCGGCTGTGTGGCTGCAGTCCACGTAATGTGATCAAGGGTCAGAGAACTGTACCCCATGCTGCAGATGCTGCCATGGGACAGATACAACTCAGTGAAGAAGCTGTTTGGTTTGGAAGCAAAACTTGACTAATTAATAGCAATTTGTTAGTTATTTGTCACTGTTCCTGAATAAATATTAAAGTGTGTTAGTCTGTTTTCACTTACTGGTGTTTCAAAATCACTCCTTAAGATCAGAATCGGTTGCAAATATGTGATCAAACATCAACTGGTGCTCCCTCCATCTGGCTGATAAATGAATCTGTGATGCAAATGTTTTGATTGAAAATAAGTTAAGGCCAGGAATTCTCAGTTCAAAGAGGGTGTCATTTGATTTGGTTGCATTTATACAACTTTTTTTCCACATAATTGAATGGCCATACCGAATCCCTGAAGCAGTTCTTCCATTTTTCCCCCTGTGGTATCTTCTGGTCACCAAAAGTGGAGGGAGAGTGGAAGGCAGGGAGTGATCATTGTCCACCGTTCTGTTGTGGACTGGCCGTACTACTACTAATGCCAGGAGGGAGGCTGGGCTAATGGGGTTGGAGGTAGCACAGAGTGATGTATGGATTATGTTTACTGTGGCATATTTTGTTGTTCCTGCATGGGGGCCGAGAGATTGGGTCTGATGATAAATGCACATGCCCTCCAGATCCACATTGCCACCTGTGGTCGCTTGCTGGCCTGCTGCAGCCTGCCCCCTCACTTTCCAGTGCAAGGGCATTCACCGAGGTGTAATTGGCTTGAATTAAACAGGGGGCCAAATTGCACTTCTGCTCTTGTTTTACTTTTGTGTTATTCTAACCTTTCTGTGTTATTTACTGCCAGTGTGTGACAGTTTTATAAAAGCGTGTTGGTCTATTTATTGTGTATTTTTTTAAAAAAAATTGTATTAGCAAAATTGCATGTAGCAATATTGTAAATTTCCCACTTGTGGGACCAATACTATGATTTCATAATTGCAATATTATTAACATTTTTATCTCAAAGGTTAGATTTGTGGTGTACTTGGTGTACTGTAAAATGTAAAGGATTGCAGTAATATTGTACAGTGATCAAAATATCGTAAGAGTATTGTATTGTTACCTAGATGGCACTTTCCACTCCAAGGTTCATCCAATGGTAGATGTGTCTGTTTAGATAAGCAAAGATGAAGTCTCTCACTTAATGTACAAAATACTACAATAAACCACTGCGTATTTCTGTTGGAGCTTCCCTTCATTCCTGGAGTGCACTAAAGCTGTGATGAAGTGAGAAAAGCTGGACAAAGTTTTTTGTTTATTTATCCTTTCCTTCACTCCATTTGGTTCGTGTGCTCTCTCTCTCCTGCGCCCGCTGTTCCTCAACTTGCTAAGACGAGTCTGGGGAATGGCTGAAGTATTTGCTGCATGCCTGGTTTCAGCTGCTTTCAGAGGCCAGAGGATCTGTAATGTTTGCTTTGGGCTGTGTGGTGTCTTGGTAAAGTGCCTTTTATTAACATTTTGCCCAAACGAGGGCTCTCTGGCCTCAGAGTTTGTAGAGTGTGTATGTGTGTGTGTGTGTGTGAGTGACTGTGTCCATGAGAGTGAGTTTGGGCGGCAATCCCCTGCTAATCTTCCTGCAGAAGGGCTATCAGGAGCCACATCAGTGCCCTTAATGGAACCTGATAGCTTCATCACATCTGCCAAAACACTCTGATCCTTCTCGAGAAAGTTACTTTCATGCATATTCAGAATTTGTTCAATTTTACAGAGCTGCTTTTCTGATGAGCGGCTCTCGGGCAGCCTGAAAGGGCTGGAGTGCCGGCGATATGGTTTGAATCAGAGCGGGAGCTGGTGCCAGTCTTTGTGGAGTGGTGAAGCAATATGTGTATGTGAGCTTGATCCTGCTCCATTGTCCTCCCCCTTTCCCGAGTGTTCTGCAGCGAAGAGTAATCAATAGCAACAGTGGCTGACTTTCTGCCTTTGTCTGCATCCCTCTGTAGCTGCTGAGACAGTTTTGACATCTTGGCGTGCCGTGGGCAACTCTTCCTCCCTCCCTCTTCCTTTCTCTCTCTTTCTCCCTCTCTTTTTCTCTCTCTCTCTCTCCCTCTCTCTTTCTCTTTCCTTCTCTCAGCGTGCCAGCCTGGCTGCTCTTTGTTCACTGTTTTACGGCTCCGGCTTCCCGGCGCACACATGCACACACACGCCTGTGTAGGAGTGTTTCTCCCTCTCTCTCTCTTTCGCACCCTCTCTCTCTCTCTCACACTTCTTTTTTTTTTTTAACTTTCCATTTTTATAACCGCGCACTGTTAAACGCATTACTCTGATTCCATAAGCCGCGCTGCTCTGCTCTAGAACTGACAGCATGAACTCTGACCCCTGCCAGACTTTATAGCCTTTTAACAGAAAGTTGTTAATGCCTTTGATAAGTTGCTGGTCGGCCGCATGCGTGAGGCGGCAGGCAGTGGCGGGGGTTTCTGAGTAGAAGGTATGCGTGTGTGTGTGTGTGTGTGTGTGTGTGTGTGTGTGTGTGTGTGTGGAGGGGGGTGACCTCAGTGCTGGAGCTGATGCTGTATCAGTAGCCGTACAGTCACTGCCTCTCCAGCTATTTTTACAGCTGTAGTATGGCTTGTACAATGGAGCAGTGTCTGCAGTGACACTGCCTCAGCTGCTTCTTCCCTATAGAGCTGCAACTAACCATTATTACTGTAATCAATTAATGGTGCATTGGTCAAGATTCAAGATACTGAACCTCTAGCGGTTAAGGAGGTGAACTACAGAAACTCTTTGCAACCGCCTCCTGTTCTCACACACAAAGCGTGCCCCTAGAATCGACGGTGCCCATCAGAGTTCATTCATGACTTCTCTTTACAAGCCTATAAACACTTGCTGTTCAGTTCATACATTGGTGCATAGTCTTGAGGGCTTCCAGGAATTTTCCAGCGAACAAGCAGTTTTGTGATTAAAAATGTGCTCAATTTGTAATGTAAAGTTGCCCATTCAAGCTGTTCAATGCTTTGAGCGTATTGGGTTTATATACCTGTCCAGGAAGACCGCAGCTTATTTTTCGTTTGTAGCAATTCTCTCTTTTCTTTTTGAAAAACGCTTCTAGACTTGACTCTTGTTTAAGTACTTTTATTTTTGACATCAGTTTTATTCTCCAGTGTATTAGTGGAGAAGGGCACTTACCGAATTCCACCAAGTTGCTTTGGTTGATCAGATGTAAATGTAGAGGCATAAGGTGATGCAGGGCTGTATCTCATAAAATGACTGGCAGAAGGTAAGTGTAAACAGACAGTTTTCCCAAACAGGCTTTCTTAGACACATTATACACTTATGCCAGAGCCATTACTAAAACAAATAATTAACGTACTTTTATGTTCTACATATAATTTGAACTAGTAAATACACTTTTACCTTCTGACTATAATACTGTTAATCAGCTGGTTGGAACCGTGACCATTTTGCCCCTGCTGTCATTCAGAGTTACTTACGTGCAACAAGCAATTCGTTCTTTTATGGTGCAGCAAAACAATAAAAACCATATTGCCCTCTGTGTTTCCTGCTGTGACAACTCCAAAATGATAACCTTACAGGAGAGGGAAAACACTTTTCTAACTTTAATATATATTTGTGCAATTAGTAGTAGTTTTAGAATAGTTCTATTGGTTCATTCACTGTGAAACGCCCACACAGTGTAAAGGACATCTTTTGTTTCCAATTAGAAAAAAAATATGAAAGAAAATGACACCTTGTTGCATCATCATAATCACCTGCAACTAATCGACTAATAGTTGTCACCCTACTCTTGCACTCTATAGCTTTGTGGCCAGGGACAGGGGAGATGGCTGCAGCAGATAGTCTGAGGGGTTCTCTCTCCGAGCTGGAGCTGCATGGCTGCAGTGTTCTCTGGTCACCGGCTCTCCCTGGCCCTCTGTGGCTGACGGCCTGTTTGTTTGCGTTGTGTGAAGCTGAATGGGGCGGCAGCAGTGATACTGGCCCCTTTCATGTCCTTAAAGGCCAACTGGTCACTGGGGCCCAGCTCTGTGCCAGAGAGAGCTCTGAAAGCCTGTCTGAAACTGACACCAGCCATCACAGTGCAAAGCGACACACACACACACAAACACACACATATACACACACACTCAGCCCTCAGCCCCAGAGTACATAAAGTCTTTTAGCTTTACACGGACAGTTCCGGGAAAAAAAACTGAACCATTGTTTTTTTTTTTATCTTTTTGTAAATTTTAACTTTCAGTTTACTTAAATTTAAACGTCTTGTGGTTTAGGCAGGTGTATGGTCCCCTTGGGCCTTCAGTATTTGTGTTTGGATGAGACACACACACACACACACACACACACACACACACACACACACACACACACACACACACACACACACACACACACAGCTGCACAGGATGCTGTTCTGATGTTGCACATGGTTGATTCATGATGACCACTGGGGTTTCACTTGCTCTGAGCTTCTCCTCTGTGCTCTACCTCTTCCCTCTCTCTCTCTCTCCCTCTCTCTCTCCTTCCTCTGTTATGTTTTGTTCTCTTGGCCTTTTGTAACATAAAATACCCCTGTTGCCACACACAGATGCACCTTTTCTACTTGACCAGGCAGCTCTGTGTGAGCAGTGTTAGCAGAGGAGCGCTCAATTCTCTGGTGACCCTCTCTGCCCCGCAGTCTAAAGGACTGGCTAATACTCTTCCCTCGCCTTTCATCCCCCCTTCACTCCTTTCTTTATTTATTTACCTCTAACACAGAAATGGGAAAAAAGAGGTTTAATCTTTGACATTGAGTCCGCACAGGCCCTGCTGCAGGTGGGAGAGAGCGAGAGGTAGAGGGGAAAGAAGTGATGGAGTAAGTGGGGAGAATAACGGAAGTGTAGTGTGTGTGTGGAGCGGAGAAGGCTGTGTCCGAAGGGACCAACTAGCTGTTCAGCCGGCTGCCTGATCAATAGACTGTGGGCCGTGTCCCCTTTGCCCTTCAGTGAGGACTGACCTCATCCATCCACACTAACACACACACACACACACACACACACAAACACACACGCACAAGCACACAGGTGTGAGCAGTGCCCAGTCAGCTGGGTATTCTGCACTGGCCACTTACATCTCAGACAGTGTGTACCATCATGCAGCTTTCCCGTAGGAGCACGGACAAAAAACAGTAAGAGCTAATATAGATTCTTAGGGCAGACACAGTTCAGGATTGATTTTCTGTGTGTGTGAGAGAGAGACAGAAAGAGAGAGAGAGAAAGAGAGAGAGAGAGAGTTTGTATGTGTAGTGGTGGGGAGGAGGCTTGTAGAACTCTGCTGGCCACTGAATGGTGGTAACTTTGCTCAGACACTTTGCTGTTTATGAGCCCTGTTCTGTATTCATAATTTAAGTGGAGACCTTAGCCGCTCAAACGAGGGAATACACTCCTATCATTATTCATGATCCTCATCAGATAACCACTAATAATGGCCCTCTTTGCTGGTCGCTCTCCCCTCTCCAGCAATATTCATTGTGTAATAGACCTAACAGCCTTAAGCAAATTATCTTCCATGTATACACGCTGCAAGGCTAATATAGCACAACAAATTTATAGCGGGGCCGAGTAGCCCCCGCACCTTCTAATGCAAATAAATCCGGCCTGGCCGCTTCTCATTAGCCAGCGTGTAGTGCACGCTAAATCCTGCTTCTATCATGTACTCCACCCCCCCAGTGACCACGATCTGCCAAGTTGGAGAGGCAGCCTGCCAGTATTAAGCCTGTGATTCCTCGCAGCCGTCATGTGTCAGCACAGAGAGAGCGGCTGGCTCGTCCGCAGCCAGTGACACTGGTTTAGATGAGGGAGGTTAATTTGCCTAACCCGGCTCCCCCCTACCCTGTTCACTGTAAACTCTGCAGCTCCGCCACAAACACTCACTTCTGCTATTCTATATATACCAGACCTGAGCCTGGCTAGTGTTACCCAGGCCTGCAACAGAGCAGAGAGATGAGGGAGTTTCAAAGGCCAGGGACACTGTTAGAGGAGTCAGTCAGTGGACTTTTAATCATTAGTGTAGTGAAGTAAGTGTGTGTGTGTGTACCTTCAGTTCCCAACATCATATGGGTTCTCTTCTCTTTTCTTCTCTTCTCTTCTCTTCTCTTCTCTTCTCTTCTCTTGTGTTGCATACTGAATTGTAAAACATGTTCTAAAGACCAGTTGTGTGTGTGTGTATGTGTGTATGTGTGTGTGTGCGTGTGTGTGTGTGTGTGTGTGTGTGTGTGTGTGTGTATTTTATGCATGTGACCATTGTCATGCTTGTCTCAGTGCCTGCCACGACTCACTAAGGTCTTGTAGGAGCTGTGGGCACTCTCTTTATAAAATTTCAATCTTTCATTTCTTCCTTTCATTCATTCTTTCTTTCTTTCTTTCGTTCTTTTCTTTTTATATTTCTCTGTTACACCCACTCTGAAACCCATGGGGAGAGGTTTTCCTGCCAGACGTGTCCACTCTAGACGCCGCTGCTCTGAGCACCTGAGCGGCAGAAGGCAGAAAACAGGTAGTGAGAATCAAAACAGAGAGTGCAGTGTGTGTGTCCGCACAGCCACTGAGCTGCAACCTTTTCTGCTTGTTGTTTCCTCTGCCTTTTCACAGCGCGTGCATTTATTTTTCACTGGGTGTTTCCTCTTGTCTATAAATACTGCCCTCTCTCTCTCTTTCTCTTTGGGAGAGAAAGTGCACATGTGTGTGTGCACACAGGAGAGAAAGAGAAACTGTGTGTTAGTATATGTGTGTGTGTGTGTGTGTGTGTGTGTGTGTCTGCTGGGCATTTGGCTCTGAAACACACGGCGGTTTGTGTGTGCTGCGCTCTCGCTCAGGGCACAGCCCTGGACCTGCCGGGCCCTGTCTCGGATTCCCACGCTGGGCGTGTTAGGACCTTGTGTAATGACACCACACTGCAGAAAGCTGCTCAACCTGTCCCCCCTCCCTTTGTTGCTCCTTGACCCTTTCTCCATTCCCCTCACAACCCCCCTGGCTGCCCCCTGTCTGGTTGCCCTCCCCCTACTGCCCCCTCTTATTTCTTCTGCAGTCTTGACCAGATCAGTTCCAAATCTACCAATCCACCAAAGGCCTAAAGGCGTCTGGACCTTCGGAGGTTATAGGGTTTCTGTCCAGAAGGGTAACATTTTATATCACCTGTAATTCATATCCTCTTTTTCTCTCCTCTGCCACTCTCGCTTCTTCCAGACCTACCCCCACCCCCCTGTCCCTCTGTCTCTCTCTCTCTCCTCACTCTCTCTTTTCACCCTCTGTCTCCTCCTTGCCCCCCAGACCTCCAGACAAAAGCGCACGGCTATTGTTGCATGGGCGGCTGGGGCTGAAAGAAAGGGAAAGGGGGTCATTGGTGGTATTAGCAGTGGCTAATCAGGCTGGGGGGCACAGCCGGGTTTGGTCGAGGGCCTTGTGAGGGGAGCCCAGCGGCGGGGGAGCTGAGACCGTCCACTCCCCCGTTTCCCAGGCGCCCGCGGTCCCCTCTACGGTTACACAAAATGTCCGTCACGGCTCCCCTGTTGCCAGGGGTCTATTATTAGCAAGTGTCAGTCAGTTATCTGAGAGTACTGCTTTTAGCTGCCATTTAAGTGGCTGACACTCAGGTTTTGCAGCAGATTAAATGAAATTTTAGGCGCAGTTTGGCTCGACTGCGAGCAGACAAAGGAGGCAGCTGTTGTTGGAAATGTAATCTGGCACCACCGGGGAAAAAGGGTGCCACGGCCAGTGCTGCCCACTGCCCTGCTCTCCAGCTCTCTGTCGCCTTGCTTCTTAGAGAGAACGAAAACCGGAAAAAAGACCTTCCTTTTTCACCAAGCGGGGTTTCTGCTAAACGTACACTGCCCATCAACAGAATTAGTGAATTATAATGCAACTGAATACAATTATCGTCTTGAGAATACTGAATTGTGAAACCAACATTGTGAATAGTGTGTCTTGTTACATCTATAAGACTTACAAAGAACAAATTCAAAAGTGTCTCCAAACACGGTATGTGCAGTGTAGCTCATGCCATAAGCAGCAGCTCTTAACCTGCTGACGAGAGAGGATGTCAGAAGCCTGTCCTTAATGTCTCTAACATGTACCTGTCCAGGTGTGTGTGTGTGTATGTGTATGTGTATGTGTATGTGTATGTGTGTATGTGTGTGTGTGTGTGTGTGTGTGTGTGTGTGTGTGTGTGTGTGTGTGTGTGTGTGTGTGTGT
>JBBPDC010000149.1:17919832-17933232 GCA_037974485.1 Hemigrammopetersius urotaenia | reverse complement strand
CACACACACACACACACACACACACACACACACACACACACACACACACACACACACACACACACACACAAGCATATATAATAAAGCCAACTCTTTTTATCACATTGATTATGCCTTCATAGTAAATGCAGACTTTATTGCCACTGATGTACATTTGAAATATTGCTTTATTGAGACTTCTACTATGTTAACCAATATTAACAACAGTATAACAATAGGCGTGATTCAGAAGTGAGTGAGGGAAACCGGAATTGTATCCGAACAGGGACTGACTGTCCCTCGACCTTTAACAAGAAACAGCCATTGTAATTTTGGCAATGCAAAATTGTGTAAAATACCCTTTGCATGATAATAGTAAAATGTATACTAGGTTAAACCCGTGCAGGTGGCAACAATTAACTGTAATTTCTGCAGATTGTAATGATCCATAATTTACCGTCCGTAGTTGGCCTTCGCATCAACCCCCTGATATAAAGTTGTGTGCAGTCTTGATTTGGTGCTGAGCTTTCAGCTGTTGGTCTTTAGTTCGATTGTCAGGAGGCAGTCGTGGGTGGCAGAGCCATGGAGCCGCACTGGGCTGTTATTTCTCTCTGTTCACCACCTCTCTCTCTCTCTCTTTTTCCCTCGCCCTCTCTGTCTATCCAGTGGCTCCTTCTCTTTCAAGCACAGTCTTGATCACCTTCTCTAGGGACACCAGGTCATTAAAAAAATCTTTTTTATTTTTAACATATGATCTTGGTCCAGCGTAATGCCATTCGTTTCCAAAATGACTTCAACCAATTGAGCAATTACACTGTGTTTGTTTTGGTTCAGAAAGTTTCTGTTAGGCTTAGAACATCGAATGCTGTTCCCCTGGTTTAGCATTTTAGTCTTGGTTTCTCAGGCCTGTCTGCGGCAGCGGAGTGTGAGCGCTACGCCCGTGCGTTCCTTCACAGAAAGAGGGCCCGGACGCACACACAAAACCGATGACAGCACAAAAGGGTGCAGGGGTGTCTGGAGGAGGCTGTGTGTGCCAGAGCGCCAAGCCTTCCAGAACCGCCCCTATTTGTGTGCATTAACAGGATTATCCCGCGAGCCCTCGATGGCTCCGGCCTGCCTCCCTAACACACAGCAGCACTGCCCGCTCGCCTTGTTACATGCTTTGCTGCCTATTGAAGACTTCAGAGAAACCCCCTCTGAGGAAAACAAACGAGGAGATGAAAGAGTGCGCGCTGCCTGTTCGGCTCTGTTCTGCACCTCTCTCTCGCTCTCTCTCTCCCCTCTTGCATCCCTCCATCTACTGTTTTCTTTCTCCTACTCTCTCTCTCTCTCTCTTTCTCTCTCTCTGGCTCTCTCTCCAGGGATGGTCTAGAAAACAGTGTATGATAGCAGTTTAAAGACCTCTGGCTTAGGAGGAGAGTTCAGTCCTTCTCCCATGTCCATTTTCCCTCTTTGTTGTTAGCCATGTTTTTTCCTCCTTTGTGTGGACAGCATTTTTTTTCTAACCGCTCGACCCTGCGCTTTTGGGAGAAGAGCAGATAGCTGGGGAAGTGAAACATAAGGTGCACCTTTTAGTGGTGCTAATTTGTGCAGTTCAAACTGCCACTCATTACCCTTTGATAAATATCCAGTTCTCCACTTTCTGGGAGTAAATAGAGCAGGTCTTTCCGTCTGCAGCTGTACAGAGAGACTGAATCTGGTTTTCACTCTGATCCTGTTTACCTAAAGTGCTTTGGAATTTTCATAACATACGAGTAAATTACATTTAGATTTAAAAGGCCTGTCTTTGATTTAAGCAGTATCCAAGCATTTAAAAATGTACATTTCATTCCACAGTCCATATAGTGCATACATATACGTTAAGCTGCTAAAACGTGTTTTACAGATGTGTATTACAGATTATGTGTATTACAGATTTCCCATTTATTCAGGATACATCAACTCTGCCAATTTACATGGAAGTTAAAAGAAGTGTTGAAGCCCTAGAATGGGACACAACACAGGGCAGCCAATCAGAAAAGAGGTCATTTACACATATCAGCTTTAAAGGCACAGTAGCAAGAATCGTCTGTCGAATTCTAAAGGGATAAGATCAGAAAAGGTAAATATAATGTGTGACAAGAAAATGTAGGGTATTGGTCTTTTGAATCACATTAAAAAGTAATAGTTTAGTGTCATTTATGATATATTCAGTAAATTAAGGATATGCTTACAATTTGAGATGTAGGACGACGTGTGTGAGGAAAAAGTTCTTTGAAGAGTGTTTCTCCTGGTCTTAGTTGCTGTTTGTGAGATGTAGAACATCACATCACCTTCATACCTTCATCTTCTTAATGATCTGTGTGTTAGTGTTAGAGGGGAAATGACAGAGAAAGGGAGAGAGAAACATAGGGAGAGAGAGAAAGAGAGAGAGAAAGAAAGTTAATATGAAAGAAAAAAGAAAATGAAATGTGTTTCAGGTGGGTAGAGATCAATAGAGCATCAGAATTTCTACTGAAAAATCACAGACAAAGAATCTTTCATTGACGTGCAGTGTGCGGTGCTTGGCTAGTGTGTGTTTAATGTTGAAACACCCCCATTCCCTGCTTGCTTTATTATCTAATCTTGTAAATGAGCTGGTTGAGGAGCTGAGTACATTTAATGAGATTACAAATGAATTGTGAAGCAAATCATAGGTCACTGTCAAAGTGCCATTGAAAGTCAATTATTGTTTTAAATGTCCCTTTACTGTCACAATGGTCTACATACTTCACTGTCCTGCTTCTGAGAGGGGAGCTTTTTCCCTTCGCTCTCTGATGCTTATAGCGTTCCTGTCGCACAGTTTGAATGTAATTGTGAATGAATGCACTGGTTCAGATTTTGGTTAATTTATATAGAACTGTAGACTCATTCTACAGATGGAGCATATGGAAGTTGTAAGTGCAGTGCCTCCCCAGGACTTGGACGGGCGCTTACATGGTTCCTCCCTGGTTTCAGTGGGCTGAGATGTGCCAGAGCCTCAGTAACAGTGCCGTTAACACACTGTTATTCATGCTGTCTCTGCCCCCTCCCCGGCCCTCCACTGGCACTACTACTGTAGTGTTTTCATATTGTGTTCGTGCCTCGCACTCGCCTATTTCTGTACATGAATGAAAGACAGCACTCAGCTGGGAAGGCGCTATTGTTTGCTTTTACAGCCTTGCTGCTGCGCAGCGCTGCGAGTGGAAATGCTTGCATGCAGCGCCGGCCCGAGCAAAGCGTGGGGATGCTCAGAATCCCTGCCGTGCTTAGAGACAGAGCTAACCCTTACCGGGGCGTCTTCAGCCGCGCTGCCTGCGCTTTGTTTCGGCCTTCTGAAAAGCTGAGCTCCGCCGGGCCTTGGCCTGTGGTGCCATTCGGGAGCATGTTTTTAATAAGAGCCGTGTTTACTGCCATGTGATACTTTCATTAGACGGCGGAGCGGCTGCTGTGGGGGGCGTTTGTGCAGGCGGCCGTGCCGGGCCCCGGGTCTTGGGCTGGAGAGGAGGGAGGGAGGCTTCATGAATGATTAAGCCCAAATCGGTAGTGCCTCTCTCTGGCCAGTGAGAGCCAGGGGGCTGATGAGGGAGGGAGTGGGAGCAGACATAAAGAGAAGCTCCATGTGTGTTCAGCTTCTTAGCCATTCTCTCTCTCTCTGCACTTTCCACAACCCGTGGTCCTCTAATCATTTTTTTAATGGACTGCAGAAAGATTTTGCCTTCTGGTCCAGTTGGCTTATTTATTTAATAGGGTTTTTTTTCTTTCATTGTCCACAACGAGACTTTTCACAAGATTTAGCTGTAATTCTCACCTCCACTGTCCTACAGAGTGGACTAACTGAAATCTCTCTGTTGTTTCCCAAAGGTAAAGATGAGCCCAGCAGCTACACCTGCACGACCTGCAAGCAGCCATTCAGCAGCGCCTGGTTTCTGCTGCAGCACGCCCAGAACACTCATGGCTTCCGCATTTATCTGGAGAGCGAACGCGGGAGCCCTCTCACGCCTCGGGTGGGTGCCCCATCTGGGATGGGCACCGAACACGCATCCCAGCCCCCATTACATGGCATCCATTTACCTGAGGGCAGCCCTTTCAACTTGTTACGGATACCCAACTCTGCCCGTGATGGACCCCCTCTTCGGGAGGGACGTTTTCCCCCAACTCCCCCACTCTTTAGCCCACCACCCCGGCATCACCTGGATCCGCACCGCATGGAGCACCTGAGCCCAGAGGAGTTGGCACTGGCCACCCACCACCCGAGTGCCTTTGACAGGGTGCTGCGCCTCAACCCCATGCCCCTGGATCCCCCAGCCATGGACTTCTCTCGTAGGTTGAGGGAGCTGGCCGGCAACACCTCAGGGTCAACTCCACCCCTTTCACCCAACCGGCCCAGCCCTATGCAACGGCTGCTACAACCATTCCAGTCGGGAACCAAGCCCCCCTTTCTATCCACCCCTCCCCTCCCCTCCATGCAGTCCCCGTCTGGCTCCCAGTCCACTCCGACTCCACTGCCCCAGCAACCCAACACCCCTATGAAGTCCAAGGCCTGCGAATTTTGTGGAAAGACATTCAAATTCCAGAGTAATCTAATAGTTCACCGGCGAAGCCACACAGGCGAGAAACCCTACAAGTGCCACCTGTGTGACCATGCCTGCACACAGGCCAGCAAACTGAAGCGCCACATGAAAACGCACATGCACAAATCGTCACCCATGACCGTCAAGTCTGATGATGGACTCTCCACGGCTAGCTCACCAGAGCCAGGGACCAGTGAGCTGGTGGGTAGCGCCAGCAAGGCCCTTAAGTCTGTTGTGGCAAAGTTTAAAAGTGAGAATGATCGCCTGATTCCAGAGAATGGAGAGGAGGAGGAAGAGGAAGAAGAGGAAGAAGAGGAGGAGGAGGAAGAAGAGGAAGAGGAGGAAGGAGAAGAGGAAGAGGAGCTGGAACGAGAAGGCACCCGCAACAACTACCATTTTGGCTTGAATCTGGAGGCTGCCCGGCACCACGAGAACAGTGGGGGACGTCTAGGCGTGACTGAGGATGGCATCCCACGATCCCTGCCTGAGGTGATGCAGGGCATGGGTCTAGCAGCCAGTATGCAGCACTACAGTGAGGCCTTCCACCAACACAAGCGGGGAGCACTTAATTCGGACAATGATGCGCACAGGGACATGTGTGATGAGGTCTCAGCCCTGGAGTCCGACCGTGCGCAGGAGGGCTGCGGCTCGGCCATCAATGGCCGGGGTTCATCCCCCAGCGAATCAGCTTCCGTGGGTCTGTCCAAGAAGCTGCTGCTGGGCAGCCCCAGCTCCCTTAGCCCCCTTTCAAAACGCATCAAGATGGAGAAGGACTTTGACCTCCCCACTCCCACTATCCCCAACACTGAGAACGTGTATTCCCAGTGGCTGGCTGGCTATGCTGCCTCTCGCCAGCTCAAAGACCCCTTTCTGAATTTTGGGGATTCCAGACAATCGCCTTTTGCCTCGTCTTCAGAGCACTCCTCAGAGAACGGCAGCCTGCGTTTCTCCACTCCCCCGGGGGAGCTGGATGGTGGCATCTCCGGTCGTAGTGGAACAGGCAGTGGGGGGAGCACGCCACACCTTGGGCGGCCCAACTCAAAAGATGGCCGGCGCAGCGACACTTGCGAGTACTGTGGCAAAGTGTTTAAAAACTGCAGCAACCTGACAGTGCACCGGCGTAGCCACACAGGCGAGCGGCCCTACAAGTGTGAACTCTGCAACTACGCCTGTGCCCAAAGCAGCAAGCTCACGCGGCACATGAAAACGCATGGGCAGGTGGGCAAGGACGTTTACAAATGTGAAATCTGTCAGATGCCTTTTAGTGTGTATAGCACCCTGGAGAAACACATGAAAAAATGGCATAGTGATCGCGCCTTGAACAACGAAATTAAAACTGAGTAGTGATGGAGAACGGAGGCACACCTGCCAGTTAACAGCAACCCTCTCCCAAACCCAACCCTTGTAGATTTTCCCTGTTTGGCTAGTCCAGTGGAGGCTAAGACAACGTGCTTGGCGCCACCAGCACACCCTTCTTCATTTACCGTTGAATGCATGTTCTGTATCGGGGCAATACTATTGCATTGACGCAAACTTCGAGCCTTTCTCTTGTGCAATAATTTACATGTTGTGTATTTTTTTTCTTTTTTTTCTTTCCCTTTTTTGATAATTAGACAGCATGCATGGTATGTTTTGGCTATTTTTTAAAAAAAAGTTGTCCCTGGTTGGTTAGTTGTTGAGTAAATGTGTTGCTGTTTTCTTGTTCTGTTTTTTTATTCAAAAAAATGAGAAGAGAAAAGAAAAAAAAAACAACCATGCTGCATACATTCTGTAAAACATATCATGTACAGTTTTGTGTTGTAACATGGAGGACAACAGTCTATTGCTTAAACCCTCTTTGGAGGGGCTGGGAATCGCACTTAAACTAATCTTTCAAAAAGATGTTCTGTCCACATAGGGTTTAAAAATATGAATTGGCCCCTATTATGGAATATAAAATATTGACAGCCTTTGAATTTCTTTTAAAAAAAAAACAAAAAAGTGATCACAATTTGAATTTGTACTATCATTTGGTAAAACAAACAAAAAAGAGTGCCTTGGATCTTGAAACTGCATTGGTTAATCTTCCTATCTGCTATAAGCTTGGAATCTCAGCCAGATACTGGAAATTGATTTATTTGATTCACTTAAGGTTCTTGCATCAAGTACCTGACTTTGACAGTCTACAAGGAAATGATGATAATCAAAAAGCTAAAAGCGAATTTGTAGTTAATCATCATTAGCTACCTATGACACACGCATCCTTCTGTTGTGGTATCCGGATTGTGCACGGTACATCCAGTATTGTGTGGGATTCAACAATGTTTACTCTCCATTTAAGGGTACTGTACTCAGTGGTACAGGTTTTTATTCCACAATCATAAGCTCTCATAAGCTAGTTTGTGAAGATTCTGTTCTCAGTAGCACAGCAGTTTTTTTCCTTTTCTTTTTTTTTGCATAACGTGTGTACATGTGTGTATATCAGGTTGTGTGAACATCCACTGCATAGGTACATTTGTCGGCCTATACGATGAAGTAATGCGGTGTTTTCTGAAAATTCCTTGTTGAAGAATGCATCTGAATATTTTACGTCTCAGTGATGATTAACTATGAATTGCTTACAGGTCTGAATTAAAATCCTCAAAAGAATATCTTTAGCTATGACTGCAGTACTCAATACCCGTGTTCCCATAATGATTCGCTCATCCTGGGAAAGCAAGGGGACAGGGAAAGAGGGAATGACCAGTACAGATGACTATTGTGTGTAATATGTGTTGAGGAGATTTTTTTCGTTTGCTCCGGTGAGTTTAACATCCAGCCATTTCTGATGACCCACGTTTTCAGTGTTCAGATAGCACTTGTCACTCGGCCCCTTCAGTCTGTGTCTGACGCTCTGATTGGTGGTATAGCGGTTGAGTATAAATTAAGACTGCTTGCTTATACAGAAAAAAAGTGCACTGTTAAGGTTTCCCAGTTTACAGGTATTCACATGAGGGAAAACTTCCTATAATGCTAAAAAAAATAAAATGTTAATTAAAAAAATTACAGTGTCATTGTTTAACATAACAAGGCCAACTTTGCCCGTCCCCCAACCCACCCCCCTAGACCCTATACGCTGCCCCACCCCTTACAGAAAGCCCAACTCCAATATGCGTCGGGGCATAGACCTCCTGTCAAACTATGGACGATTGAAACTTGCTGCTTTCACTGCAAGAACATTTTTTGTACAAAAACGTTTTTAAGTATGAATATAAAACAACATTTTTAAAAAAAAATAGCAATTCATTATCTTAGGGGAAAGCTGTATTTAAGTTTGTTGATGTTTCTCTTTCCTCTTTGTCTTGGTGGTGTTCAAGACTTGATCACGATATATATAGAATGGGAAAAAAATCTGTGATAATTTTTCTTTTGTTTGTTTGTTTTCTTTCTGTTTCCTTTTTTTATTTCTTTGGTTTTTTTTTTTGTTTTGTTTTGTTTTTCCACCGTGGCTCTTCACAGCTCTTCAGGTCAAACGTAACTTGCATTGGGGAAAGGTTTAAGATTATATATAAATATATAATAGAGAACTTAAATATAGGAAAATGCACACTCATGTTCAATTCCTATGCTAAAACACATTTATGATCTACTTTTTTTCTGTATTTCTAGAATGGTATTTGAATTAAATGTTCACCTAGTGTAGGCACTATAGTATTTATATTGAGGCTTGTATTTTTAACTGTTGCTTGTTCTCTCGAAAGGTATTATTGTACCTTTTTTGGTAGTGGAAAAAAACAACAAGCTGCCACAGTATATTTTTTTAATTTGGCAGGATAATATAGTACGGATTATTTGTATGTTTAAAAAAAAATGAAATTAAAAAAAATCAATAAAAAAATAACTAAAGTATGTGGCATTGTATAAAGGAGGCCATCTAATGGTTTCCCTGAGGAGTCTTTTGCGAATGTCCACACTAGCTAAAACAGGTGGTTGTACATATCTTTTTTTCGGTTCTTTTTTAGACTCTCCTCTTCTGCTGCCATTCTGTATGCAGTAATGCAAGCTGATGTTGGGTTCTTCTGTAGTGTGCTTCTCTGTCTTCTCACCTATCTCACCTGACTACATTCCAGCATCTTAAAGAGAACAAACTTCATATGCAGTAAATACCAGTACAGAAATGAAAAATCCTTCAAATAAATGAATTGAAAATAATCGACGTTTTGCAGGTTTGTTTTGTTTTTGTTTTTTGGGTTTTTTTCATTGCCAAATACTAAATGGTGCTTTATATTTAGATTGGGATGACTTTCATATGCAAAGCATATTTAAAAATGAAATGGAAATAATGGAAAAGCCCGCTTGAGTTCATACTTTTTTGTAAATGGCAATGCGGAATATTTTGTTATCAGCCTTTTCTATTCCTGTTCTGAAAGCTGTTTGTTGTAACTTGAACTTGAACTTTATCTTTTACAATGGGAGTCACTATTTATTATTACTTAAATGCTCTGTTCAGAACAGAGACATGGAATGGATCTTTTGTGGTTTTCTTTTTTTTGTTTTTTGATTTTGTTTTTTACTTTTTGTTATTATTGTTTTCCTTTAAAAATGACCAAAGGTCATTGACAACTTTGCTTTTTTTGTTGTATTTGTTTCTGGTCTATGTTGAGGTTTATTGGAGAAACCACTGTCTGTGTTTTCTGGCAGTTGTCTGCATTATCCTGTTCACACACCCATTTTGTCCCTTTATTGAAAACAATTAATAAAAAAAAAAAAATTAAAGTATCACTTTGTCGATACAGTTTCTGCTAGCTGTGGGGGGAAAAGGGAGTACAAGACGAGACAAAAACATTCTTCACTTCTGTATGCAAAGACCTTTTTATTCCAGGACATTTTGGAGCATTTCTCTTGGTTCATTCATCATAAACATTTCATAACACGTAAAGGGCAGCGGCAGCGTTCAAATAATGTAAAAAAACATGAAAGATAACCAGGTTGCGTATTCCTCTGTCAGTGCAGTGATGGAATGCTTTCTGAAGAGGCTCCTCCTCTCGTGTCCTGGTCTTTGCTCTGGTTTGTTTGATAATTAGGCTGGATTGAGACCGAGGCTCATTTACTCACGTGACTGTGCTGTGTCACCCTACCTGTACCCTCAGATCAAAGAAGCAGCTTAGCAGGCTTACATGCTGTCTCTCAAAACACACACACACACACACACATGCTCCTCAATATGGAAACATACACAGACACACACACACACACACACACACACACACACACACACACACACACACACACATCTCTTTTGTGTCTAGCTCAAAGTTATATTAGAAACAGGCTTTTGTATTCTCAACAATGAGGCCAGAGGCAATGAACGTCTGTCTAGATGAGACAGTAAATCATTTGGCATACCATTAAGCTCCTACCAGACCTCTTCAGTGGTTTTGTGTCATCTCATAGAGTTTATATTCAGTTTTACTTTACTTTACATTTCAAAGTTGAGACCTCCTACTCAACCCTCACTAAATAAAACCATTTTAATCCCCCTACTTGCACATTTTTCCTCAGCCTCTGCATACAAAACCTTACTACATGCAGATCAGAAATAAATAAATTAGGGGCATTTTCCTCAGTGACATATAATAACAGACTTATAAAATCTTAAGCTCCAGGGCCCTTCACAGGTTTACTGGGAATCAATACCATGTTTATGTATGGAGCAAGAACTTTTATTACATTAAAAAAAAGAAAAACCTGTACTGGCCGGACCCTGTGTCCTCAGAAAGTGAGTTTAGCCATTTGCCTTTCCAAGTCTTTTATAGTGCAGGATTTCTTTAATGTGTTCTGAGGACTGGGGCATGCTTGTGTCTGTGCAGCACTGAAAACCAGGCTTGAAAAGCCATCTTTAATTACACTATACACAATCACTGATGGAAACACTGAGACTAAATTTAACACTGATAGGTTAAAGTGCTGATTTTGCAAAATCTCTGCATTTTTAAGTAGTTAAAATACAAACAAAGTAATTCCGAGAAGTTGTGAAATGCATCATTCTAGAGAAACTTAGCGAATGAGGATTGCTCAGACTGGTGATGATATGAACCAGACAAAACAAAGTCTTCATTTTTACACTATATGTCAAAGAATTTGTCAACAATTTTACAATAATACTTTGGCCTGAAACATATTACCACTATTTGACATATACCATATGGAAGCTATTTTACAAAATTCTGAAACCTGAAGACACATGTAGGCCATAGAAAGGTAAATACAGTGAGTACAATTTATAGACACTGCAACCCTGTGGTTTCTCTCGCTAGCATTGCAAAGAAAACAGAGCTTCTCTACAATACAGTTTGACATCAAAACTGTGTCAATAACTGTGTTCATATCCCAACTAGAAATGTAAATGCTCTATTACGGGGCCCTGAAATAGTCCTGCCTCATTTCCACTATGCCAGTTATTTTTGGTTTGCTCTATTCATTCTGCAGTGCAAGAAGGTGAATGGGCCAAAAGCACAAAGTAAATGCATCTTAATGGACACTGACCACTGAGTTAAAGTCAATGCAATATGGCTTCCGGACCTAAATGCAGCTATTGCCTCGTTTGCCGGACGTTAGCAGAAAGAGTGGTGGAAATGGGCATCAATCATGCATTACCATTGACTGCACTGGTCCTAAGCTGTGTCCTTGCTCGCGCTCTTGGCCAAGCCTTGGCAACGGACTGACCTGTTCAGCTGGTCAGTAGGGTAAAGAGGTGAAGTGTTATTTTATCCTTTTCCCAATAAATCTCAGAGATAGTATTGCATTACTCCATCACCATTTCCCCCCCATATACAATCCCTCCCACTGTACATCGACTTCGTGAATGGGGGTCGGGCACTGGCACCGCAACTTGTACCCCGGCTGCTATCTCATTAAAGGAGGAATCATTTTCTTTACTGTTGTGTTTTCCCCCTCAAGCTCAGAACAATAGATAGATAGTTAGGAGCAACCATGTGTGTTCCATGATTAGATTTGTGAGGGATAATTAATCACAAATGGTGCAAGGGAGGAAAACACACAAACACACACACACACGCGCACTCTTTCGCGCACACACACACACATAGCATCGTTTGAATATGTGAGTGCTTTAATAAGCTAAGTGATTGATCCCAGGTGAACACTTTGTTGTGGAGATTGCAATGCCCTTTAGGTTTGAATAAACAGAGCCTAAAGCATGCACACACATACACACACTCACCCCCCCCACCCACACACACACACACACAATATGTGCACACAAGCATAAAGAACTGTGTTTGAAGATATGAGTCTGTTTGAAAATAGGGAGCTGATTTCTGCCAGGTGGGTCACTTATACTTAAATACATTACATATGAAGTAGACAAACTACACTATATATTTTTTTATTATCGGGTTTGGAAGAGGAGTATATATAGAAAGTATTCATGTACTTAAGTCATAAAAGTGTGATTAAAGCTTATTCTGCTTAAGATGAATTAACAAATCATTTGCTTTGGATCAAGCTGCATTTCTTCTTTACATAAAACATCCAAGCTGGTTAAGCACCATTTTACACTCCACAGGCCAGGCACTCCTGTCCTCACTCTTTAAAAATCATAAAATGTTCATAACGAAAATTAAAGTACTTTAGAAGGATCATTTTTGTTTTCTCATCAAACATTTTAATGGATAGTTCCTTTTTTGTAAAGGTGATGTGTCTCCGTGAGTTAATAATGTTCAACACCAGGTAACTTTTTCTGTTAATTTTATTTCTAAAGATGATTTCCTCAGACTTTTCACAACGTCTATATAATTCCATTGTAAACGAAGCCCTTTCAAACAGTTTAGTGTAACACGCTTCATTGTAGAGAAACTGACTGGGCCTCTTCATCCTTAATAGGTTAAAAAAGAAATAAAAATAGACCTTAACACAAGACTACTGTAGAACAATACTCACACTCGTAAGCAGTTCATGGTAGAGCTCTCAGACACATTCAACTCTTCAGTCATCACCACTACTTTGAATAAGTATGGTTTCTCTAAAATTGAGCATTTCACATTGTTTTATATGTGTAAAGATTGATTACTGCAGCAGTTTCGTTTCTAAACTTTGCACTATTTTCCACACAGTGGCTGAATAATAAGCCTGTGAATGTTGACTGCACAATGTTAATTATGGAACTAGCTGTGAGGTGAGCAGTTTGCTTACTGTACAGCACATATAGACTTGAACACACACCTTGCAGGCTGGGTTATCTGATGCCTGGGGTGGAAGTTCAGAATCTTATCAGAGTTTCTAGCATTGCATGGTCATCTGTTGGCCACTACCATAAACCCATGTCCCCCTCCGCTTTCTTTCTTTCTCTCTCTCTCTCTCTCTCTCTCTCTCTCTCTCTCACCAGTATGTCAGAGTAATAACTGGCCTTGTTCTAGCCTAGGCTGTTGATTGTTTGCAAAGCTGAAGAGTCTAAAGTCTATAGATAGACGAGAAGGCTGGAATGCAAGGTGTGGACAACCAAGATAATGTTGAGACAGAGTGGATTGTTGGCCAAAAGAAGGGTTGTGTGCGCATGTGTGTGTTGGGGTGGTGGGCTCTGGTTTAGAGTTTAAAGGTCAGAGAGTCATGGCTGCAGCTTGAAGAAAAGCAAGCCCTCTCTTCTTTACTCTCTCTCTTTCTCTTCCCCTCCCACTGCTCTCGACGTTTCAGATTTCAGATTCATTGTCAAATGTCTGACGGCAGTGACAGAGCTGAAAGCAGAAACACCTTCATGCCTGGCACAGATGATCCTCAAATACCTAAGCTTTCTGTCCTTTCTCTAACACACACACACACACACACACACACACACACACACACACACACACACACACACACACACACACACAC
>JBBPDC010000149.1:17893914-17906903 GCA_037974485.1 Hemigrammopetersius urotaenia | reverse complement strand
AGAGAGAGAGCGAGAGAGAGAGAGAGAGAGAGAGAGAAAGAGAGAGAGAGAGAGAGAGAGAGAGTGAGTGGGGATAGAGAGAGAGTGAGAGAGAGTGAGAGAGGCCCAGGGTCTGCTTGCCTGCCTGCCTGTTACTCCTGTTGGTTTCACTGGCTAATTGAATTGGCTTGTCAACAAAGCCGTTGTCATTCAGTAAGTGAATTTGTTGAATTATTGCGCGTCACAGCTGCTGCAAATCGGCCGCTATTTCCTGGAGGCAAAGGCAGTCACCATGCCCTGTCACAATACAAAAACAACAGAGAGGAAGAGTGACAGGGAAAAAAGCAAATAAGAGTAAAAGTTAAAAAATAAAACAAACACGACAAAAGAATGGACAGAAAAAGAGGGGTAGCGCGTCATTCAGTGACCATGCATGGAGGATAAAGGCTAGCTGTGTAATTGCAGGGGTTTTCATGTTTTATGTTGTTCCATTTCATCCCACAGGCATGTTGCTATAACCCCATACATCACCTTCACAAACAGCCCTCACTCACTCACACCACAAACGCACCCAGGTCTGACTGTGGCTGATAGATAACAGTCTGTTAATATGTCTGATGCATCAGAGTTTATCAATAAAACAGAAGGACATGGGTGAATAGGACTAAACTTTAAAGTGCAAAAAAGTTGCAAAAACTATTTTTAAAGAAACATTCTGACATATAGCTATCATTTAACTCTCCTTGCCATGTTCTATTCTGCCTTACGCCGTCTATTTTCCCCACAATCATTGTTGTGTTTTCATCCATCTAAGTTTTCTCACTACAATATCGTGCACCACACACATACATCATATGACTCCTGGAAATCCCTGCAGTGCTCAATAAGTCATGACTGCTTGCCTAGCTGCTGATCTAGAGGCTAATAAATACATTTGTGCTGCTAGCTAGTATTACTGGCATAGTCCTTACCTCAATCGGTCATGCAGTAATACAATCTTTTTCTTTACCAAACACATTACTCAGCTGATGAATGCCTGTAGAGTTCCACGTACATGGGTGCGAGTAATACATAAAAAGACTAAAAAGCATTATTTTTCACTGTTTGTCTGAGACAGATGTAAAAAAGTGAGAACTGAGGCTGGATTCATACTGTCCGGTGTAACAATACTTTGAACTCAGTTAGTTTTATGATAGCAATAATATATTTGGTTCCCATGCAGCAACCTTCTGACTCCCCTTTGCTCTAGACTCAATGAATCAGAATCAAAATCAGATAACTTTATTGATCCCAAAGGAAATTGCTTATGACTGCACAAAGAGACAAGAACAATATAAAATATAAGGTCTAAAGAAAAGGTCTAATAAAAACTCTTCACTATGAAATACACTATGCTAAGTGCACAAAATGCTGGGGTATAAATGCTTACACTGGCTAATTGTTGTGCTAGCACTTTTCCTGTATCCTGTATCCTGTATGCATTTCCTATATGCAAACCAGGAATCTTGATCAAGACATGTTTATTACAGATGATGGTTCAAATTTTTTGATTTTGTCTTAGCACTGAATCAGTTCATTGGGGTGGAATAGCCTTCCTCTGTACGACTACAAGAGTGCAACTAGTGCTGATTTTATTCTGTGTGTGTGTGTGTGTGTGTGTGTGTGTGTGTGTGTGTGTGCCAATGTGTGAGGTTAGCATGTGCGTGAGTGCATGTGTAAGTAGCAGACTTGCTGTCCGCAGAGCTCTCCGATGTCCCAGGTCTCTGTATGGTGACCTGCAGTGCTCCGTAAAGCCATTAGGACCTGAGTGACACAGTCAGCTGTGTCACTGAGGCCTGGGCCTCTGATCCAACTGTCCACTTATCTCTGCCCCGGCAGAACCAGCACACCTCCGGGCATGTGCTCATGTCTGTTCCAGTGCAAAAGTAAGGCCAGGTCATGAGGGCCATGCAACCCAACTCTGCTGCGGTATGAAGGACTTATGACAGAGGGGTGCGTGCTATGACCTTTGTGTGTGAGAACACATGTGAAATTGGACCATGCATACATAACCTGCAGCTGTGCTTGTGCAGCATGCACATTAATTTCTTCCCTGCTTTCTTTCTTAACGTTTTTGTAAGCGCTAAGCCCAGTTTAGTTCTAAATTCATAATTTAAAACTTCTTTGTTAGTTTGTACAGTGTTCGGCAGATTATTTATAGCACTTACTGAGTACATTATTCTTATTACATTAATAGCAGGAGTGAAATTGATATAATCATGTGTGGGCATTTTTGTGGTGCTATGCATCATGATGCCTGGATCCTGTTAGCACCAGTGTATGTGTGTGTGTCTGTCTGTGTGTGTATGAGGTGGCGGTGATTATGTGCTGTGGGATCAGTGGGCTGCTCTGCCATGGTCACTCTCAGATGAGCCGCTTCAGCGGATGGCTTTTAAAAGGCCCGCAAGGCCATGGCACGATTACTGGCCACTCAGACACTAAGCTGCTGTGGGTGGCCACATGACACCGCTCTCCTACACTGTCACCCCACTCCCTCCTTCTCCTCCTCCTCCCCTTACTCCCCCTTCTCCCTCTCTCTTTTTTCCTTCCTGCTTTTTTACCCAGCGTACCCTTGCTCGGCCCTGACAAGGTTATGCCACTGTGTTCTGAGTATCTATTGATTTCCACCATCAAAGATCCCTGCAGCCAGAGAGGGCTTTGCTGCTTCAGATAACACTCTGTCTTTCTTCTTTAGCTCCTTCCCTGTCACACGCACACACATCTCACTGCTGTCTCAGCTCCCTCGCTCATGTCTTGGCCTGGTCTCAGACTTGTCTCGTTCTCTCTGGTGTCCACAGTGGATGGTTGCTGGTTTGGACTCAGACACCATCTCCCCTGGGGCCATGTTAACACTGGGTTAGTTATATATATATGTATATATATATATATATATATATATATATATATGTGCTATGTGTGTATATATAAATGTAGACATTTGTACATTTGAATCTTGCTAAGAAATGTCCAATGCTCATTGCTGTCCTTACATGCAAAACATTTTTGTTGGTCCAAAAATTACGAACACATAAATATTAAGTGCTAAGGTGTGCTACGATCACTTTCAAAAAGCACCACTGTCCCTGTTTGAAGCATACAAAAGGGAGAGAGTTTCCATATTTAGATTTAGAAATTATTCATAAGATTTGAAGTCATGGCATCATTTGCTTTTAGGAGGGAAAATGAGATTTTATTATGCGGTTGCTTATGAGTGACTCCCATCCCAGACAGAGGAATGAATGGCTTAATGCCAAGGCCAATTGAGAGGCGCTGTTGAGAGCCAGGGGGAAGATTTTCATAAATTATTCATCATTATACAAAATAATCCTTAGCAGGATTGGGAAGGGGGCTGGGGCGCTGGTTGGGAGTGGGAGCTGGGTGGTTTTGGGCTGGGGAGTTGGGGGGAACGTTAGTTTGTTTGAGGATTAGGCGTAAATGTGTCTTTTCTAACATTCGCCACCAAACAGTCCACTCTGAGTGTGTGTTGATGGAGTTCTGGTGGCAGTCATGGTGGCAGGTGATGGGAAAGGTGTCAGGGTTTGCAGCAGCGTGGGTGCATGTGGGCAGACAGTGGGGGGGTGGGGGTGTTGACCTGGCTGGGCTGGGTGCACTCTCTCTGGGCCAAAAGAGACGGATGGAGATGCCCCCCCCCCCCACCCCCCGCCCCTCCTGCCATACACACACCCCCACACCAGACCGAGAAACAGACACACAGCCTGAGAGACCAGACACTTCATCACGACCCCGGGTGAGACCCAGACACACCCGTCACACAATCGCACGGACACAGACGCACTCGGGGACACACACCAGGACGCACCCTCACACACAATCACACATGCACAGACATGCAAGAGGAGGGGTTTTGAAAGAAAAAAAGAAGAAAACTCCCCATGCCAGCGGCTGAAGTTGGAGGCCAGCTGATAGAAAGGCAGTCTTAGACGAGGTCGCCCATTAAAATCTCTTTAAGAAGGCTTGTGTTTAAGAAGGAATGTTAAGGTGGAATTCTCCAGACAGTGAATTCTCTTGTCCCCTCCCCCAAGGACGCAGAGGAAAAGTTCTTCTTATTAACACTGCAATTTAATTCAATTTAGAGCCATCTGCCACTGCAAATATGCACACCAACACGCAGCACTGTCTTCACGTCCCTCGACAAGTCCCTGAGCGGGGACACAAAATGATATCTTAAATGTCCTTCAGCTTTGACTCCAGAGCTAATGGACTCTATAACTCATCAATGCTGTCTTCTTGGATGAGAAAAAAAAGAAAGAAAAAAAAACTTTCGCAATGGTTTGTCTAAGTGGCCTGTTTGAGGACAAAGCAAAAGAAGTGCAGGAAGAAACCCTTTTTTTCTGCAGGATTTATGTGCAAGTAAAAAAAGAAGAAGAGTTTGCTGAGGTGGAATCATATCTATTTTATTTTGCTGTCAGCATATCCATACTCTTCCTGATATATATAGGGAAATCCTGCCCCATGGTTTATGGGACATCTATAAAGGAGGCTCCATCAAATCCAGGTGCAGCCCCGTGAGAAGAATGCGGGTTAGATCCGACGGTAGCGGTTGCTTGCAAAAGTCTGTCTAAATTTCCTGAAACTCCACTCTCTTCTAAACTCTAGACAAAATGCTGGACATCTGGCTTTCTGCTCATCTTGGACATCTATGCTGAAAAAAGTACAGCCGATAAACAATTTAGAGACTGAAAAATTATTTGGGCCTGAATCCGATTATTGTCTTGTCACCTGTCTCACAGAGTTATGATTCCTGTTCCTCTTCTGAGAGAAAACCCGGACCAATCAGTCTGCCTGGCTTCTCCTAACAGGGAACGAATGGCCGGAGAGAATGCGGAGCTCCTGTGGCCTGCTAAAGAGCTCTTGATTTATACAATTTTTGCAAACATGATTGAGGTAGTGGTGATGATTATTATAATAATATGGGCATTTGATAAAAAGGAGGCAGCTCTGAAGCAAGCATACCTAATGAGGACTTGCAGAATAGGGAGGCCTAATGTGAAAAGTGTTTAACATGAGAATGAGAGGGTCCGTGCCCCTGGCTCCCCCCTCGCTGTGAGAGAACTGGGCCGGGCCTGGTCGCTGGGGCTACAGCTGACCACCGTGCATAAATCTATTGGGCTAGACGGGCTGCAATGTGGGAGCTTCCAGATCCCCCAAAACCTTTCCCATCCCCCATATACAATACCACAGTCCAGACTACCCCCAGACCCTGATCCCTATGCTACCATATTTCTCTCCCTCTTTACTGTTATTAGTGTCTTTGTTCCACTGTTCAAATGTATTTATGTCATTTAGTTATATAGTGAGTTATATAATCTTTTCATTTACATTCTGTAGTGACAGGTTCAAGTCTGCATTTCCAGCTTTTTAGATTTTCATTAAATTCTTTTTTTTTTTAATATGCCTTCTACGTAACTACACAAACATGGTATCAACTGCACACTTAAAATGCACTCTTCTAACAGAGTTACTTCACTGGTTTCAATGAGCTATGAGTGGGAACTTGTTCATTACTAGTTAAACAGTCAATAGTCAAATTGCACTATGCTTTTGTGACCTTTGGAGGTGAAATTAGCATCTTTTCATTTAATCCTAGTTCAGCTTACTTGGAAAGTATTGTTTCTCCACACACTGAACCCCAACATTAACTCAGAAGTTTCCCAAAGTGAAAACCCTGGAGCCCCCCAAAGGGCCACCCCAGACCGTTCCCAGCCGACTGGCCCGTAACCCTTCCCCAAAGCTCCAGCTCCCCCTCCTGTCCTGGCTGGCTGGGCCGGCGGTGTGTGTTAAGTGCTATTGAATAATAGTGACCTTTAATAAAGAAGGGGATCCCAAGACTTCTTTCCCAGACACGCACTGACCTTTCAAACCAGACGAGGGGCCAGCGAGGGAGGGGTAAGGGGGACCAGGGGCCGGGGGAGCGGGAGGGCGGGTGAGGGGGCGGTGGGGGTCTGGGGGTTTCTCCAGGGTTCACACTGTGGACTTTGAACCGGCCAGTTCCCGCTGTCCTGCTGGGTGTCTCGCCCTGCCAGAGCACTCCTTTTTCCCCCTCCCTTTTTTTCCTTCCTCCTCTTTTTTATTGTGTCAGAGGGAGCATTCCATATGCAAAGAGGCCCAAGCTGCCAGGTCTGAACCTTTGCAAATCAATTTGTCTGTGAAGGCGAGGTCTGCGGCACGACACAAAATGCACCTCACACTCTCTGACAGCATTGGCTTTGGCACTCATGTCAATTTAAAACAAGACTAATGGAGATCCTCTCCCCAAAATAAAATAAAAATGAGTAAAGACTTAGTCTGTAAATAAAATAAAAATAGAGCAAGGTGACTACACCTTCAAACGCAAAACTGCTCTTCTGCCCTTGCCATTCATTTAGAACATGTAGAAGTGGGTTGCCATGTCCCTTTGTTATCTTCCCTTCAGACAAAACAGCCCTGTGCACTGTACGCTAGTGCTTAATGAATACCTATTGTCCAAACACTTCAACCAGCGCAAACAGCTCTTTAAGATGCCCATGAAAAACTGGGCTGGAGATAAAGGCTCTAGTCTGCGTGACAAAAAAGAAAAAGAAAAAGAAAGCAAGCTGCTTGAGTCTAAGCAGACATCGAAGGTCAGGAGTGGAATTTTGCATCATTTCACTCTACTTTCAAAAGTGGTTGAGAACAGTGACACACGTGGATGCATTCTCTTCCATATATGTGGCATATGTGGCTTATGTAATATGCAACACACAGGATAATCACTGTGAAACCAAATGAACCAAATGAAACCTTAATTTTCCTGTATGGGAAACAGAGGAACATTAAGGGAACAAGATTAAGGCTGATTAAAAGGTAAAACTACTGAATTTTCCCCTTATTTTTTTGTATTCCCTTAAATAATAGAACCTCCTGAATTAAACCCTAAATTTAAGATTAAGAGGTTTCACACTCCTGCCTTAAGTCTAATTTTAAGGTTGAATTAAGGGGTCAGTTTTATGAATTAACGGGCACTTAATTCCAATTGAGTGGTTTGGTATATTTTCAGGGGTAAATAAATGCAGGGTTAACCACATTTTGTTTCATAATGAATGTATAAATCTGTATGTCTATATTTGGTTGAGTCATTCGCGGATAGTTTGGTTGAGTCATTCGCGGATTGTTCGCGGAAACTCTCGCAAATTCGCGGAAAGTAACATAACGCGATAGTCTGAGGTTTACCATATATATATGTATCAGTGGCTTGCTTTGAACAATTTTGGTTACTTTAGTAACATTCTAAAGTGACTCCAGTGTGAATTTGTGCTTCTATGACTGTGTTGCTGTGTGTCTGTGCGTGCACTTGTATTTACAGCAACGGTGTGTGCTATGATGTAAACAACCATGAGCCAGAGTTAACCCCTCTCTCTCTCTCTCTCTCTCTCTCTCTCTCTCTTTAACCTGCCCTCAGTACTGCTGTCAGCCCAAGGACAATTCCACACCCTATACTCAGTTTTATTTAAAAAAAATCAAACATATTGATCGAGAAAAAAAAAAAAAAATAATAACAGCATCTTTCATCTGGCCTGGCTCAGCCTCATAATGGTTGGAAATCTGGCCCAGTATCTTCACGCAGACCGATGGCTCATTTATTTGCTTGCAGCATGACAATTGAAAAGGAGAAAGGAGAAAATCTTAGGGAGTATTGATCACATACAGTCTTCCATTTCATCAAACAGCACCCCCTCTTTCCTCATTCTGCCCTCTTCCCCCAATTTACACCCTTAATTCAGGTTTCTCCCTCTGTGTGTTCACGTGTGTAGCCTGTTTGTGTGTATGGGTGTGTATGTGTGTGTGTTTGATCCCTGATCAATATCTGTCCCCTTGTGAGCCCCTGTCTAGCCAGTTTCCTCCTGCTCCTCTGGAGTCTAATGAGTGGCCTTGGCCATGGTGGGACGGGGAAGGCGGCCAGCAGCAGCAGCCCCCTGCCTGAGACATGGAGAGAGACAGACCCGTGACCTTAGGCCCCATCAGCTGCAAACTCGATCAATCTGCTACACACACACACACACACACACACACACACACACACACACACACACACACACACACACACACACACACACACACAAGCAAACAAACCTACCACCTACCACCATCACATGCTCAGTGTGTCACCATCATCACAAAAGTGTTGCCAACACATAAAGCTGACCTATGTAATGTTAAACATATGCTATGTGTACACAGACACATAGACCTATTCACTGCTTATAGCATGGCACACACCAGGCTGAATGTACTGAACTGCTGGACTGCTTTTATAGTTGCCTTGGATATTGCCCATGTGTGACATCAGTTGAAGTTAAAGAAGGATCAATTAAAGACAAGACTTTTATCTTCCTTCCTTCCTTCCTTCCTTCCTTCCGTCCGTCCGTCCGTCCGTCCGTCCGTCCGTCCTTCCGTCCTTCCGTCCTTCCTTCCTTCCTTCCTTCCATCCTTCCTTCCTTCCTTCCTTCCTTCCTTCCTTCCTTCCGTCCTTCCTTCCTTGCTTTACTATTTTTCAGCCGCCAACTCATTTCAAAGCCAACCCGTTCTTTACTCAATGGGTTTGTCTCCATTTTTTTCTTCTTCTGTTTTTTTTTTCAAAAAAATCTCTTGTGCCCTGGTTTGACTTTATGGTGTATCTCATAAGCTAGTGGATTATCTCTATCCAGCCCCCCCGCCCCTTTTCTCTCTCCCTTCTTTTTGCTGAAGCAATCCAGGAATACGTTTCTAATCAGACGGTGGAAAAAAGCAAAGGAGAGAAGAGAGCGAAAGGATGGGAATGACTAATTGAAGCAGGAGATTTCTCCTGATCTGTGCTCAGGCTGCCTGTACTTACAGCTCCGTTGAGTTGCCCTTCATTTCCATGCCTTTATCTGTGAGCGGAGGAAGAGAAGTCACCAGAGAATGTTCTGCTTTTCTGCTGCTCGCGCTGCGACCCATTTTACTCTCGCATTCCACACGCCGCTCTGACCGGTGGCTTAAGGGAAGCTAGCGGGTTCTTTGCTCTGAATGAAAGAGAGGGAACTTGAATGTGAGTTTTCTATATGTGCCATCGGTTTGTGTGTTTGTTTTTGTACATTTTCAGGACAGGAATGTTCTGAGTTTGTAGGAAAAGTTTGTAGGATAATTGAAACTGCCACATCAGGACCAGAAAATTGGCCCTTAAGATTTTATATATTTTTAAATTTCGTCTTAAGGTTAAAGCAAGCGCTGGTTTTAGAATTAAGCTTGCAAAAATCTTTTGGTTACATATATTTACAGTAAGCACATACATTTTTCTTTTTTTACAACATTTGAAGACATTGTGGACACAGGTCATGATGAATGAACCATTAGCAACTGTACAAAATGACTTAATCTAGAAGCTAGAAACATTTTGGAGTAAAAGAGGTCTTGTTATGAGAGTCACCATTATGTATATAGAATAGTGCATTTAGAGCAGCGCAAGGCACATTGTATAAATCCATGACCTAGCACTTCATAAATACGAATATATATGTGTGTGTGTATGTATAGGTGGGTGGCAGAGAGAGTGCTGTGAGCCTCCTAGAGTTCTGAAGAGGAAGTTATCTAGGAGTCCTGGGGTCAAAGAGTACTGAAGTAGGGAGAGGAGGAGAAAACAGACCAGGGAAGGAAAGAGCATGAAGTGGGAGGAGGCACAAGCAAAGGTTTGGTCATTCCTGGGCTATGTGGCGGAGGGCGGAAGGTCAGCCGGTCCCTTCAGATAAGACGTTTCGTGGAAGTCTGGAGGGTTTTAGCCGTTTGTAACTTCTTTCCCCTTTTTTTCATCATTTCCTTCAGAGCACTTGCTCAAGAGGCCATGGTCAGCCATGACAGGCCGATAAGGAAATAAGGGCCTAGTTCAGAAGGCCTGATAAGAGTGCATGCGGGGCCACAGGGGAGGAGAAAAGGGAAGAGAGGAGCGGGCGGAATAAACAAAGAGGTGCCCTGCTCTCTGTTAAAGAGATTAATTGTTGCAGTGACACCTTTGGCGCTGACAGGAGCGAGGTGGGAGGCGCTTGAGTTTTGCCCTCATTGCAGGGCGGAGGAAGCCATGTTAGTCCATCCAGTAGCTCGGTTTCACTGCTCTGGGAACAGATGTGGCTCGCTGGCAGCTTTTCAAGGCCTTTTGTCAAGGTTAAAACTCACCTATCAAAAGTGCCTGAAGACAGCATGGCAAGTCGTACAAAGGTCCCAGGAATGAAAATTAATGTTCACTCATTATCAACGGAAGCCCAGGCCGATCTGGTTCTCACGACTGAACATGTTGAGGGTCCCCATAACAGCTTTTTTCTGTTGTTGAGGTCTTGCAATTAGAAGAGGAACAAACTAACAGCTATAGAGCGTTGGAATCAGTTTGAGGACCTGAGAGAAAAACAAAGGAGACAAAAACCAGCCAAGTTGTTCTGAAGAACATTTTATTTAAAATACAGAAGTGTTATTTTTTTTTACCTTTTCAGATTTTCATAATTCTCTCAGTGCAAAGGATGAGCCGTGCTTCAGCATTTCTGTTCAAATTCAGTTTCCCTGTGTGCTATCTGTAGGCAGGAGCCATCCGGAATGCATCTGGCTGCATTCACACTGAGGAAATGATTGGCAGGATCTCTCTGCCCCCCCTACTGCTAAATGATGTACCTCATACTTTTTTAGTTTACTGAGGTGTCTAACAACACTGAGTGGACTGTGGTTCTAGTCATCTAGAATGGAAGCATGGCAGCATCACATGAAACTAACCCCCTGCCCTACATTCTGATGTGGGAAACTGTCTAATGCTAAATTGAAAGAAAAATCCCAAAACATCCTAAAAAAAAACCAAAACATTTGAACAAGATTTTCTGTTTCCTATTTGTCAAGACTTCTCGTCCATTGAAACGTCAAAATATGTCCGCTGTGAGATTTTCTCCTCATATAATTTCACTCAGGACGTAATGTTTGGAAAATAAACTCTCGATCCATGGGACATCCATGTGTAAACACCAGGCTGACCGACGGAGTACAAAGAATGACTTATATTATTGAAGAGGCCTTATTTCACCCCCTGCACTTTTCAGCAGCCTCTTAAAACACTTTGCCTTCATTAAATAGTATGGAAGCTGGCCCCAGTGTGTGCTATTTATTTTCTTTTTGCAGGCATGTGAGAGCGCAACAGTGATGAGGCCGGCCCTAAGAACTGAGTTGGAGGGAGCGCAGGGTGGACTGTGTGTGTGTGTGCGTGATAGAGTAAGAGAGAGAGAAAGAGACAGAGAGAGTCTTTAGTTGAGAGACTGTTTGATGGAACCACTGGCCCTTATTTCCTTCCTTCCCTTTTCTAGGGGAACCTGAATGGTTGTGCTTGGCCAAAAACCCACCCCCCCCTTAATCCCACCACCACAACCAGCACCAACTTTGGGGCCTGTTTCGCTCGAGCTGTCCTCTTGACACTTGGCTGAACATGGTGGTCCATGCAAGGCGCTCTAGTTCCTGATTCTCAGAAAAAATAAAGCACCTGTGTCACGGCATGAACGTCCTAAAATAAACCTCAGGCCCTTCACTCGTCCACCAGCTCAACGCCTGCATGGTATCACATGCAAGAGAAGGACTCAGATTAGTTTCACAGCTTCCTCTCAGAAAAAAGGTCATGTTTCACAAGAAGCGGATGACCTTAATAATATCTGCATGTAGAGCTTCGAAACGTCTCCTCTGACTTTGACACATTTTGGTGTCTCTTCTGTAAGTAAACTCCCCGTCCCCCCCACCCCCAGATACGATCTGAGAACACGCAGCATGACACCCGATCTCTCCGGATTTGGGTGCAGCAGGCACGTTTCAGGTCAGAGCACTGTCACTATCACATTGCCAGTTGCTTTTCCATACAGGGGTCTTCAGATATTTGATCACAATTAGAACGGCTAATTAGTGTGTGTGTTCAGAAATGGCATACATCATAACTTAAAGATGACCAGCCTTGTACACACACACACACACACACACACACACCCATACATCTCCTACATACATGTCTGTGTCACCAAGTGTGTATACCCCCACATATAAATAGACACACATGCACACGCACACACACACACACACAGGTGTCCTTCACACAAATACATGTATCATACAGACACATGCACACACAACCCCCCCCCCCCACACACACACACATATGTATGTACACACACACACACACATTCACGCCCACACAACCCCCCCCACCCCCCCACATATACGGCCTGCTACACTGCCCTCACACAAGCACATCTGGCAGTGGTCTCCCTCCTCGGCCCTAAGGAGTGTCACACACACATTGTGTTCATATGTTGGCCATAAGCACTTTGAGGCTGAATCTTATCTGCTGTTATCTGCTCCTCAGACTGGCCTCTGAACACTACGCCTGCTCCACTGGGCCCTTATCTGGCCCACCACCACTCTCCCAGCCCCTGCTCACTCTGACACAGCTCTCTGGCTCTCTCTGTGTGTGTGTTTTGAAATTTGAAAAATGTACAGAACTGGAAAAACTGGAGAAGGACACCTAGCTCCACTCCACAAAATGTGTACAAACTTGCATGAGAGGCAGCGGTGAACACCCTCCTTGCTCCAAACTCACCGCCCCCTACCACAACACACATTTAAAATAAGTAAATGTATTATTTATTAAATATTACCATGATTCTAACTGTGTAATTGTTGGTAATTGGATACTCTTTCAAACTCATTTCAAAATAAATTTTTAAATGCTGGTTTGAAATGCTGGTTTAATCCAATAAATTACTTTAAAAACATCTGGTTTGAACATTCTGATATGATTCCAATGTAATTAAACATTTCCAGTTGTAAAGATTGTTTTTGCTATCTTTGTAGATCATATTATTCTAATAATTGTAACTATACTTTCTGTGCAGAAAGAGGGAGAGAGAGAGAGAGAGAGAGAGAGAGAGAGAGAGAGAGAGAGAGAGAGAGAGAGAGAGAGAGAGAGA
>JBBPDC010000149.1:17868349-17881843 GCA_037974485.1 Hemigrammopetersius urotaenia | reverse complement strand
GCTGTGTTCGTAGCTGCCCCCTGCTTCACTTGGTGAATGGGTTAAATGCAGAGGTTGAATTTCGTGCTGTTCACACTTTGCTGTGTTCACGTATGACAGAATGGTCACTTTCGCAAATTATATTACACTTCATGTGGAAAAGGCCAGTAATAGTACAGCATGGTCTCTCTTTACTTGTGTGACTGTTTAAAAGCGTTTAAATCGAATTAAAGATGTGAAATGCACAAAGACAAATTAATGTTATCCTGAAAACTGTTCAGAAAGCATCTCCTCTCCTGATGCTCTATCTTCTTGCAGTACTACCTACATAAAGATTTTAGGACTCTCCTCTGGTTATCACACGGTCCTGAAACTTGTGTTTCCTTGTAACATAAGCTGCTTTGGATCAAAGTATCTGCAAAACGAATGTAATGTAATGTATTGTAATGTACTTGCTAACTTATTATTAACATATGTATTAACTGTATTTTTACAAATGACTTCTTTGTGGTCATGTTACAGTATGTTCTGTTTTGCAAATGTAACGCAATTGTGGTCTTCAAAGGGCAGAGGTAGGACCTTTCTCGGCTGCAGCCTAGCTTTTGGAGAGCTGCCAGGGTCTCCTTAAGCTCATTCTCTTGCTAGTTCTGTATTTCAATGTGGGAAGGCTGCCGATTCTGTTGTTTGAGAAGGGACGGGCTTGAGAATGGGAAAGGGTGGACTGGACACAACATACTGTGGTCTATATGCACTACATATTTTCCATAATTAGTTTATATTTAGTCCATCAGTAGTGTCAATTATTTGCTTTTTTACATATAACAAAATGTAATAATAATTACAATCAAAGCTATGCAATATAATTTGCAACATGCATTTGTCACAGATATTAAAATGCCCACAGACCACTGATACAGTCAGGGCTCTAAAACACACTCAGGAGTGCCAGGACTGAGAAACAGGTTCTGTTAGTTCCAGGATGAAACACCTTTAACACTAGCGGTCTGAAAAGGGTATGTGTGGTTAAATCGGTCCCCCTGGCTGTTAGCAGGTGACTGTGGAGTTTGTGTGGGACAGTCAGCAGATGATGCAGGGCTTTGAGAAAGTGCTCACAGAATAGAGCTGAGAAGCACTGCCAGTGTTTAGGGCTCCACCAGGACTGATCTTCAGCTCCATGATGCTGTAGATTTGCTGGAAAACCTGAATTTTCATCTGAGAAGAATGCAGTGCTGGCCCCTTTCCCCAACCCCCCAACCCCCCCACCCCCACCCTCACCTCAGCCCAGCTACTAAAATAGCAGCATGGCGGAATGGGCTGTGACCCCTTCACCCCGCAGTGTTAGTCTCGGTTATGGTGCAGATGCCTTTTTCCCCCTTCAAAGGTTTGCTAATGCTTCCCTGAGGATCAGGGCCAAAGTGTGTGTAGAGTGTCCTCTCTGTCTCTCTCCCTCTCTCTTTCTCCCCCTGTCTCTCTCCCTCTCTCTCCCTCTCTCTCTCTCTCTCTCTCCCCATGCCCCCCACTTTTCATGGCAGCCAGGGGGAAGAGAAATAATTCAAACTCAATGCATATTGCAAGCGCTTTGGTCAGTGCTTCAGCCGGCAAGTAACGACACATTAGTTTTTGTGGAGTGACCCAGGCCAGCTTACACTCCATGGTAAATAGCCTGGACCTGAGACAAACTTCGTGTGGGCCCTGCTATGCATGCCTTCAGAGCACAGCCAGCTATAAAGGAATTTTCAGCACAAAGAGAAAAGCCCGGGGGGTTGGGGTGGTGGGGAGAGAGAGAGAGAGAGAGAGAGAGAGAGAGGAGGAAGGGGAAAAAGAAGAAAAAGAAATAGCATCCCTTTAGGTAACAGAATTTCTGCATTGTTTAATATTTAATCACTTTGCCTTCCAACATTCTGATTTCTTTTTGCATATTCTATATATAAATATATAATTAATGTCTGAGAAGCACATAAAAGAAAACAAAATTCTCACAAGAGCTGGAAAAATCATTTGTTGTTCTGGAGAACAAATTAATGCATCTGATAAAAGGAGATGCTGAGGCGATGTTTTTCCCCCCCCTCTTCTTTCCCCCAAGTTTTCAGATCATAGATTCTTTTGTTTCAAAGGAGAGGTTGTTGGTCATTTGGCGGTTTTTGATGGAGCATTTTGCTTTTCCTCTAGGTATACCTTTCTATCTAGGTGGTCCTGGGGATTCTATTCTTTTTCGAGCCTATTCTTATCAAGCCAGGAGACAGGTCTTCCCCTCGCTGGCCTGTCTTCAGCTTTTCTCTCATTCTTTTTGTCTTAACACTACCATAGTCCCCGATTCAATTAAAATTTTACATGGCTGTCAAAAATAGGACAAAGTTCTGCTCTGAAGAACCCTGCTGTATTTACAAGCAGGGCAAGAGAGTGGCCATTGTTCCTGTGGTCACTGAGAGTTTATAGCAGCTGCATTACTGGGGCCGTAATCCTCTTCCTCATTGTCCGTGGTCATCATAGTCCATGCTGAAAGCGTATGCTCCATCCCCGCCACCTCTGGTGTGCCCTGCTCTCAGGGATAGCGGCCGTCTTTGCTAATCGCCCCATAAAGATTAATCTCCTTCCCTCACCCCACTCCTGTAATGTTGTCACAGCTGCCCAGCTCAGATTTAAATAGGTTTTTAGCAGGCCTCCATATTCCATTCAGCAGCGGTCACTAATAACCTGCTGTGTATGTGGAGCATTGACCCCCCAAGCGCTTTTCAGTCTTCCAGTTATCCCCAGCATGCCCCCTGGCACAGGCCAGCAGCCCCTCCACCACCGCTGTGGTTCCTCGCTGCCGCAGTGCCTCCGGCTCTACTGGCACTCACTAGTGCCCAGAAAACTGACATCTGACAAGAGTGTGGGCTCATTTTCTGTCTCCTCCTGTTGTACCACCACAGTCAAACCTGTCTGGAATGTGTGTGGCTGCAGTGTCGAGAACATGTGTAAAGCATTTATACGTGCCCACACACAAACACAAAAAAATAAACAATTAATTAGGATGAAAATGTCAAACACAAATCAGGACTAGTGTTTATTAATAGGACTGTAATAATCTGAACTAAAAGCGCAGGCTCAGAAGCACTCCGGCCTTATTTTAATGGATCATCATTGACTGTGTTAAGCTCAAATATGTCAAATCCTTTCTTAAGGCTGATTTACCTCACCGTGTTATGTTTATCTCACTGCTGTAGAGGTGGCAAACTAACAATGCCTACAACGGATGGGAGCGAGACGGATTTTCAGAAGCAAGCAAGCAGTTTGAAAGTAACCAGGCACTTCAGCACCTATTTAAAATATTGAATGACACCTTATATCAAAACATATAAAAAACTAGCCACTTGGAAAACATCCATTATACACTTAGCATTAATAGATGTGGGCTATTCAGGGCATGTTAGAGTGACTTTAAGTAACTAAATAGAGTAAATAATAATGAAATTTAGCCATGTGAAAATATCATGATGATTATGGTTTATCACTGTTTATTAGATCCTCACAATATTAAGGAATACAAAGATACATACAACAAATGAATCTACATGTGTCATTTTTAACAGGAATTGTTTGTTGGTGATTATACATTTTCAGGATTCCTGTATTAGCACAGCAGTCTTGATTTTGGGTGTAAAAGGAAAGCACTGCACTCTTTATTGCGAGTGGTGGATGTCCACAGTCCAGTGACAGAAACACGAATAAAACAAGAAAGAAAAAAAGAAAAGCATCACAGCATGACTGTGGAGTGGGACCTTGTGAAATCAGAGCTACTCAGCGAATCCAAAAAATCTCCGAAATCTGTTGTGAAGCTGCAGACTAAAATGCAGCGACAGTATTTCAAAGCATCCAAGATAACAATATTGCATGTGTTGAACAGAACTTGGTATTGAATACTGAAGCTGACAAATCTGTTTCACAAAGTGAGCGTCACACTATCAGCATACTAAACTTCCCTTTAGCATTTTAAAGCAATGGCCAGCCAATCATACTATGCCTGAAGAGGATTGGTTATTAACTTTATTTACAATTGAAGATTCAGTGTAAACAGACACTTAATATGAAATAATTCAGGGGGGTGAAAAACTGGGATACTGTTGCATTATATTACTTTTCCGCCTTTTCCTTAAGTCGTCCTCTCAATAAGAGGCACGCACTTGTGTGCTGTTTCTCATAACACACGATAACATATCAGAAAGACATTTAAATAACCATGTCCATGATGTAGGCTGACCAATCTAAATTTGGTGGAGGGAGCACAATCATCTAAGCGGGCATCTCATGTCATGTGGCTTAGAGAGAAATACAGAGAAAGTGTAAGGCAACTCTCAGTCTACCCAAACCAGCCGTTCTTCTAGGGACTGCAAATGGCCTGACAATCTGTTCTTCCTCTTTTTCATCCTCTTTTCCTTCTCTTTGAAGCTCCAAGGAGGAAGAGCTCATAGCAGGTAGCAGGGAATTTGTCCGGCTTTGACATTGCAAATGCATTTCTTAGCCCTCCTTTGAGCGCTGCCTTATCGATATGAACACTAAGCTGTGACTGCTCTGAACTCCTGCTCTTTAGAACTGGGCCCACACTGATGCTGCCAGATGCAAATTTGACCAAAACAGACGCCTGATAATACTATTGACATTTGGGGCTTGCAGACATTGTGGTTATATGAAAGATGGATGTGAGAGCACAGGCGCAGAACACACAACTGCACGGACACACAGACAGACACACACACACACATGCGCACACACACAGTCCGAAAGCAAGTAGACTCACTACATTAATGTGTATCATGGTATGCTGTCCTATACCGAGGCCGTATCCTTGGGGAAAATTGTCCAATTACACAATGTAAACCCCCGTAGCACATCCTTGCTCCAAAAGCCATGCCTGTCAGGTGTGCAATGCTTCTGGTTCCAAACTATATTTCTCCTTCTCATTCATCTTTAGCCATCATGAAAAGCAGATTTTTTATACTACTGGCTACAGAGCCTGTGTGATACTGTGTGTGGAGTGGCTAAAGCAGCCTTTCTGCTCCTCTGTAATCTTCAGTGTGGGCAGTGGGAGAATCCAGAGCTTTCGCCTAGGGCTTTAGCCTGTACTGAAACGGCTAGCCATGGCTGCATAGGGCTAATTGTGTCTGGGATTAAAGTGCTCTACTAAAGCAGATTAAACTCAAGGCTGAAGTCAAAGACAGCGCTAAAACATCAGTTATAAAAAGACTGAGATTTATAAATGGTTAGGTGAAGAAAGATATCCCAAGGCTTATGAAAGACCACTGCAGAGGAAAGCGTGTTAAATTTATCTGTCGGAACCTTGCTGGGCTAAGAACGTATGGACAATGTGTGCTATATTCACAGAAGAACAGGCCATGAATGCGCTGAATACGATGATTGGTTCATCTGGCTGCTTCACTTCCGAATTATCAGTTTGTATCAGCAGTCGTTTTTTCCCAAAAATGTAAAAAGAAAAAGAGACGAATCTGCCAGTGCAGCCAGAGTACAGCGCCTGGTCCACACTAGCCAACCATGTGCTCCAGCTTGTAATTAGGGCTGCTGTTTCATTCCAGAGCCAAAGCTACCTGGGAATTAGAGTTAAGAGGGAAAGAAAAAAGAGAACAAGTGAGAAAGAGCATGTGAGTGTGAGGGAGAGAGACATTCTCCCAATCTCACCAATCTGACACTGACCCTTTTCATTAAAAGCTGATCAAAACTTTTAAAAATGCTGTTTGCCCTTAGTAGATGATAACCTCTACAACAGCAGACATTAAAGAATAATGGCCAGCTACAAAAAGGGACAAAGAAATTCTTGCCTGAGCTAGAAATACCCAATTGGAACATTTTAGAAAATTAATGAAATTTTAGATCAAATGAATAATAAATTAAGGGGGGAATAAATTATAAATGAGGAAAAAAGTGCTCCTGCTATAAAACAGCACTAAAAGAACATGTAATCCTCAACAAGCTTGAAGAAACAGGGTCAGGTTCAAGCCATGCTAGTTGTGAGCCAAAACAAAGGTTTCTGCACCGCTCTGCTTTGAAGATAATTGAAGCGACTGTACTTGAAAGGACTCTAGTCCCACTGCCTACTGTGCAGGCTACTTTTGCTTGTTGTTTTTATTTTTGCCAAACAACAATGGGATTTATTCGTGTGGGAATGCTCTTTTTACCAAAAAAAAAAAAAATCATATCAAATGCACACTTGCACTCAAGTTGCTTGGTAATTAATGAAGTTCTCTAAAGCTCCATTAAAAATAAAACCATTGAGGAAATGAGCAAAGCATCTCATGCCATAGAAAGTTGGACCATTGGAAAGTTGGACCATTAAAAGTTAGGTTATAGGGAAATAAACCGTGAAACAAACTTACACGACATCAATCCAATGCTTAAAATGCCCAATTTTATTAATAATCCAGAAAACATCTAAGGGGTGTAATATTGCTATGGGTTATTAATATTCATTTAAATTATTAATATCTTAATGTTGCAGCTGAATAATTCAAGACAAGAGAAATAAGCAGGAAAATATAAAAGGTGCACAGACGCCAGTTTGAGAGAGTCACTGAGGTCAAAAAGAGGAGCAAAACTTGACAGCCCAGAAAGTTTTTATCTCTCTGGTATAGATTTGCACTTCTGAATGTGTGTGTACAATACAGGTTTTAAGCAGCCCTTCAGTATGGCCATTATCATCATCTACGATCATAACAGTGTTGCTGAGCTCTCTCACACGTGGTGAGATATCACTGGACTGTTATCTGCTCCTGCCTGGGGAACTCAGACTTTTATAGGCCCCAATAAACAGGGTTCTTCAAGGGTGGGGCAGGCGAATGCTGGTGGTCTTATTGGAGGGTGTTAAACGGCCCATTGACATGCTGCTGCCGATGTGTCAAAACAATTGTCTGCTCTGTCTCAGGGTCGAAGGTCACTGGCCAAAAGTAAACAAATCACATGCTAATCAAAGGCCACACTCTGGCCTCCAGAGTGGAGACTCCATTGAAGAAGAGCTTTACAGGAGCCCTACAATGCAGTGTTTGGATAAAAACATGCCTAATTCAGTGCCTAAAATAACTCAAGAGTTGTTTAACTCTTTTGCTAATGTCCTCAAAGCCACGCGTCAATACCGAGGGCAAAGATTAACCAGCGCAAACCTGGAAAATTCTGCTGTGGAATGTGTCTTTGAGAACAGCATTTGATTGAGTTTCAGCCCTAAGTGGTATTGGAGGTTGTGAAGCAAATTGCATAGGAAGAGGATAATTTGAAGAATGTAGCAGTTCAGGAATGAGTGTCTGATTAAGTGTAGGCTAGATGCTGTTGTGACTATTGCAGATATTCAACGGATTGTCCAAGTGCTTGAGATGCTTGAGGAAACCTTCAGCTTCAAGAACGCTGGAATCAGACATCAATTCATAAGCTCACCAAATGCATTCTCGAAATGAACAGACTGTCATACTCTTGCACACACTTAAACCTGTAATGCACATATGCTTGCACACTCGCAGTGCATGTCACTTATTCTGCCATGGCATGGTCAGATCTGTGTGTGTGGGCTTCAGTAAAACAAGGTTAAAAGTAGACAACTGGAAACAGGAGGAAGTCGTCCTTACAATAGGCATCCACTGACTCACAGCTTGTTACCAAAAGGGCTTTAATAATTAATGTAGTTCCCTTCCCTGTTCGACACTCTGTCTTTGATATGAGGTTACTGTGCTCGGGGTCCTGCTAAAGGAGCAGGCTATGCAGTTGAACCTTTTCAAGTCCATCTTCTTTTTCTCCAGTGCCCAAACATGTGCCCTGCCCCGTGCCTTTTCAACAGCAATAGCAATCAAGCGCAGAAAAAAACAGGCTCTTTTTTTGGCAGCATCAGCACATTTTCATTTTTTTAAGCCTGATAATTGGCTCTGCTTTGCCACTTATTCTTTAAGTTCCCTCTGCTTGCAGTAAATTGCGAGAGAGGAGAAGCTGGCTTTGAGGTCAGAGGTATGGAATGCTGGGCCATCATTAGCTGAATATAAGCGCACATTTCTGAATGTGTACATACTGTGTTGTGCCCCTCAGTAGGAGGTCTATGCAGTGCAGACAGAGAAATGTGGCCATACATATTTGCATTCAGAGATGCCTCTTGTTTTATGATTCCAACAGTTCAGCAGGGATCAAGAGTGGTGCAGGGTTATGTGCTTGACTCACCAGTAGTAAAGGTCTTACTGGTGTGGTCGGAGAAGTTTACGGCTCCGTTTGCTTGCTGCGCCCATACAGGAAATCATTTTATTCATAAATGCACTGGAACACTGAAAGCGTGATGTAATGAAAATAAGTTGACAGTGTCAAGGCACGGTCAACATAATCACTCTGTGATTGAACACATGCAGTGAATAGATGGGAAAGTAGTGGTTATCCTATGGAAACATTAGCTGATGTGCAATAAAAAAAAGCTGCTCAATTACCTTCTGTATGTACTGTTCACATTCTAGTGTTTACGAGGTAATTAGAAATGGCTTGCTCATATATGTCTCATAGTAAACAAAATGGTGTGTCAGTCAGGACACAGGAATGAGAATGAGGAAGCGTAATTTATTCTCTGAATTGTATTGTGTTTCAGCAGTCTTTACTGGTGCAGTACTCAGTACTGTCATCATTCTGGAATAATGGAATAATGAAATAAATCACCATTAAGCACTGGCATCTTTGGCAGCAACAGGACTACAACTACAGTGAAACATAAAAAAAGGAAGGTCTATAAGTGTTACCAAGTTAAAGTCTCCAGCCCCCATTTTAACATGATATATAAAAAGAAAACCAGGGTGCGTTCATATAGGCACTTCCATATGAGTGAAACTTTGGTTGCGCCTCAAAATATGATTGGCCCCCAACACCACTCTCATGATTCAGTAGATAGATGTCAGTTTAGCTACAGAACCTTTTCAGTTAACATGTTGCTGTAATGCCTAGTGCCTAAATATCTCACTAACAATGAATCTTTCCAAAACAACTGTCACTGAGGGTATGACAGTCAAAACCCAAGTCTTTGTATATAAATGGTTTGACTGGATGAAAAGAAGCAGACTGAACTTCATAAGAAATGCAACATATGGATGTACAGATTACCTGAGAACTTTGTTAGATAACCTGTAACTGAGAATGGGTCTGCAGTAATTTCCTGTACAGGGAGGGTGTAAGATCTGGGTTTTGTTAGTTATGAGTTTTACCCTACTGAAGTTTTATCCCGCCTGTAACATTATAACTGGACTGCTGCTGTGCACAGAGCCCAGTATTGAGCAATATCATGTGCTTCTGTATGCATGCTGCAGTGCAGGGGGATTTTGAGGCTCGTGCCCATGCTGGGCTGTAGGTGTTGTTGTGGGCGCTGAGTTGTATGCAGGTCCATGCACGGGGCCTTGTCAGTCAAGGTGGGGCTCAGCTGTGGCCAGGCATGGGAGCATTAGCCCCCTGCTGAGCCCCCTCTCCGCACCCCCTCCCTCACGCCCTCCCGGTGCGCGGCCATGCTCTTACCTGTCCGCCTAATCTGGGATTTTCTCAAGATAATGCTGTTATTTCAGACCAGAGACAGGATTCCCACAAGAAAAACCCAGTTCAGCCCTTTTCTCCCCTCCACCTAAATGTCATTCTATTGTGGGGAGATATACCGGGGATTTTTGGGGGTGTGCGGTGCATGCATAGAATTTTGACAGCATTTTAATATCTGTTATGAGTGATTTCTTTTCCTTCAGATCTTGTCAGAAAGATTCCTAAAAGAAATATTTACAAAGGATCCAAGTAAGACATTGCTAAAGTTAGGACCAGAGACAGACTCTGGGCAGCAATGGAGGCCTACTCTGCAGGCCTATGAAATAAATAGCCAGCTCTAAACACAGTGGACTGGGATATATGTCTTTTATGTGCACTGGATTAGTGCTACACACTAGATTAGAGACTGCAGATTAAATTAGGGCTACAGATCTGTCTTAATGGCCAAAAAAAAAGATCTAATACAGCCACAACTGCTGCGCATTAGACACCCACACCCACACACTGCTTCTCTCCCTCCTATACACACACACATACACTCACACACACACATAAAACACAACAGCAAAATAATTACATATGTGTTTTTTAAATGGTTTTTAAATGTATTTACATTACATCCCCTGTGTCCCTCTCCAGTCCCATTTAGGTAGCACAGCAAGATTCCCTTTAAGTGCCATACATTAGAAGCATTATGAATAAGGCAGTATATTATAACACTGCTGTAAGCTTGTGTGTGAGAGTGTGTGCACGTGTGTGCGTGTGCATAGCTGCGTGCATGTAGGTCCTCTGATACTAAGGCTGATTGTATTTCTTTATGAATGAAACGCTTTCTTTCATGTTTGTCCTCTTGCCACATGGTTGACCACAAACCAGCACCCTCAAATCTTTAAAATAAACAGAGAGATTGCAGCCCAGCAGATTCCTTTGAAATGGTTTTGGAGCCTAAATCCTGCCAGAAGGTCTTATTGAAGTTAGAGGCCATAATTGGCTATAGTTTTGGCTAGCTGATTATTTCACGTTTTTATATACCTACGTTTGAAAAAAGAGGTCCATAGGCTAAATCAGAGGGGGAATGTAAGAAAACCCAAACAGATAACCACATAATCATAGCCAAGGGCTTTCAAAGGCAGGCCCCACTGAGGCTATAAAGTAAAAGCAAGAAAAGAAAAAGAAAAGAAAAAAACACTAAATGTCCAGTGGAAAGGTGAAGGTTTCCTTTAAAAGTGTATATATATGAGAGACATTAACAGTAATCCAGAATCACATTCTTTGCAAAATCATACACTTCCACTAGTCTTTAATGCAGAAAGCAATAAAGGAAAGTGAAGCTGTACCCTTTAAAAACATGGTTTCTGGCTATTCAGGGCTGAGCGCATGCCGTCTGTCCATGCTAATCGCAAATTACACACTAGACCTTGATGCCACTGATGTATTTTTTCACTTGTCACACAGCTCTTGGTGCAGGGCCAACTTGTGGTTTCATCATTTGTCATTAGTGGGTGGGACAGACGTAATCTTAGTCCAGATTTAAGGCGATATTTGGAGACAATCCTTGATCATGAAAAGCCAATTTCCTCCAGATGTCAGAGGGAAGAAAAAAACATCAGTTCCAAGATTTACCCAGATCTTAACCTCTTGGCCCTTTGTGCTATAAATGTACAGAGAATGAACTGCGACAAAACAACAACAGGAAAAGCTCCTGCATGTCTATATTTCCTGCTCTGACTCACACCCTGCAGCTTAGCCATGCAGGGCTGGTGAACATGAGATGCTGTGTGTGTGTGTGTCATGGCCATGATGTCTCATTCACATATAATACTACAGGCCATCTTTTGTGTTATTTTATTTAACTGCTTATTACATACAAGCAGTTAGAGTGGTATTTACACAAACTTTCTTTAAAAACTTTGTTCCATACAACAGAAGGTAATTAATGCTGATGTGTATAGCAAGGCCTGCCAGTTTTCATATAGGTCCACAGCAGGGACAGGATAAAAAACAACATGGGTAATTTTGTTAGCCTGAACTGTAACTCTGTCCTTTGCTTGCATTCGCCTCTGGGATATCCTTCATCCATTCTAGGGACTGTATTGCACTTGGCTATCAGTGTCTAATGTCAGCCCGTTTGGGGACTCACAATATGGCTTGGAATTGCGATTTCCATGGTCATATTGCTCCAGGTCTAACATGCTCTCAATGTTTGGGACAACATCCATAGGTGGTGTGCTTGACAGGCTTGTTGGTTATATGGCTTTCATAAACCTTTTATTGTGTTACATGACAGTGACTTTCAAAACACTAGAATAAAAGATGCAAATGCAAACCTTACCATGATGTATTATGACCTCCATATACAGGTTTTGTTACAGCATCATAACACACATAGAAGGCACAAAAAGCTTTTAAAGGTGATCCCTTAAAGGAAGCCATTTACATTCATCGGCAGTATCTGGTCCGCTAAAAAAAAAAAATGCCACAACTTCGCTAGTAGAGATTCTGATGTGTGCTAGTAAGTAAATAGGCTAGTTGACAGAGTTAAGTGAAAGTTACCCAGCTTAAAAAAACATTCGCCCAAATTCCCCAATTGTGGTTGTGGGAATGTGGCTTTGAAATATTCAAATAGATCCAGTTCCCAGAACATTTTTCTTAGGTTAAGGAATACAGTTCCACAACATTACCTCAGCCTTATTTGCACCAACAATTTAACATTCTAGGAATGTTGTCAGTGAAGCATGTTCTTCTCTACAAAAGATTTAATGTGTAGACAGCTTTTGCATTTATTATCAGAGGGAAAAATGAAATAATAAGAGGCAATCTTTTGTTTCGTTAAAAAAAATACATATACCTCATTTGATGTCACTACCCCCAACTGCTCGCAGCACACAAGAGACAGATTGCACCAAACCAATTAGTGCTCCTTTTGTTTGGCCCGAGTCAAACACAGAGTCGTCCAAAAAAAGCCAGCGTCTTTTGATTTCTTTGAGTACTATTGAAGATAGCTGGGGAAGGCTCCCTGCACAAAGCCGGGCCTGGTGACGTTGCACAAGGCTTTGCCCAGATGGCTCGGAGGCACTGTGACCTTGTTAGCACCTGCTCTGGAGGCCCTTTGTGTGGGCATGGCCACGGGCACAGAGACGGGCACACACTGGAGCCTCCGCACAACCCAGCCTCCATCAGCCTTAATGAAGCAGCATTCTGTCCGTCATTACGCTCCCTCCGTAGCCCCTCGCACTCCGCCTGGACAGCCCCCAAAACAGCCAAACGGCAGCGACACGAATTAAAATGAATCAACCATCACCGGGCCCACTGAAATGTTATTATAATTAGATATGTAAATCTCCTTATCATCCCCCAGTGCCATGTATTAGAATGGCTGCTGTAAGCCCTAAGGTTGCACTAAAAATATACAATTAATAAATGAATGGGTTTTGATGAACTTTGATTATTTTGGGCTGTCTTCCAAGTTTACCTTATCAGGAAATGTCACCTTGATCCAGGCCTCAGTGGTCTGTTAAATGGTGTCAACCCATCCGCCCCTATCTTCTTTATTTCTGTTTTAAAAAGCTCTCTGTATTGCTGGGCCTCATGTGAGATGGTGGGATGGCCATGTTTACGCCAGATTAACTGACTTTCTGCAACATGCGCCCATTTGCCTCCGTAAAGCAATAAATCATTTAGGTTTTATTAAGCTCAAATCAAAGCATTCTGCGTGTGATGGAATTAGTGCATTTAAAATGTTACGCATGGATCTCGTATGCAATTTCCCGTCCCCATGGACATCCACTCTCTTTCTCTTTTTCTCTCTCTCTCTCTAACCTTAATGTAACGGATGTACATATAAAATACACACGTGCACACGCACACATACCGGCCACGTACCAGTTACATGTAATGTATAATGCACACATACACACACACACGCACACACGCACACACACACACACACACACACACACACACACACACACACACACACACACACACACACAC
>JBBPDC010000149.1:17779724-17794153 GCA_037974485.1 Hemigrammopetersius urotaenia | reverse complement strand
AAAGAGAGAGAGAGAGAGAGATGGAGAGAGAGAGAGCATGCAGAAGAGAGAGATACCCACTAACACACAATAGCAGCAGCTCAAATGAGAGCCAAGGGCAGAAAGAGAGGAATGGAAGAGAGAAAAAAGCAGAGACACAAGGAGGTGGGGGGTGGGGGTGGACAGAGCTGGGGTGGGGTGCGGTAGGGGTGTTTGGTGGGTGGGGGGGTTGGAGGTAAGAGGGTCTATGTTTTTTTCTGAGCTGAATACAGAAATGTCTCTACTGAAAAATAGCCAGGTGGGTAAATTTAACTAGCTCAGCCATTTGCAACACTCTTAAAAAGTAGATGTAAGGAGAGAGGAAAAAGAACAGGCAGAGACAGAGGAGTGCGGGATAGTGGGATTACTGTGTCAAAACAGGCCTAAGAAATAAGAAAGGAAAGGAAACATAAAACATATCAGCATAGAAATAGCAGTGGAACAGTTATTTAAAATATACATGGGACTTGGTATCAGTTAAAACAGGCCTTAAATCTCATTAAGCATCATTATTTTCCATGAATTCTAGTGAATTTACAAAGAACAATTTCTGATGCTATAAAAGATTTCATGGATTTAATAATAAGCTATTTATTTTATTTGTAATTAATACCCTTTATTCTGCAGGCCCTGGTATCGTAAGTAGAGGTTTCTCAGTATGGTCCGGCAGTCTGTTTTAGTTCCTTTCTGGCTGCTGCAACTTTCTCTCCAAAACTGATATTTCCATATTTCAGGGAGCATTATGCTTTCTCATAACACACTGTGTGCAGATATTGCATAGCTGATGCTACTGAAGTGTATGCTGATAAAATTTGTGGATAACGCAGATATTCAAATGATTTCTGATAAGATCATAGTGGCTCCACAAAATTTCCCAAGTGCTACCAAAGCTATTAAATCAGTTACCTTTCCCGAGAGTCTGAGATGAAAACAGAGTCAGGTCATCATCCTCTAAGATCTGTCAACGAACCTAATCTCTATGGTTAAAAAACTCATGTTTCATTTTTACATATTTAATTATTCATTGGTTTATTTATTCACTTGGTCATTTATGTTATTCCATTTCTTAAACAAACCTCCAAACACATAGATGCAAGCAAGGGGGCTTTTGTAGATAGCCCACCATTCTGTAGTTGATGGACAGAGTTAAAAATAACAGTACTAGCAGTGCCTTGGGCTAGACTTGCCAGCGCAGCCTGTTTTATGGCCCGTAGTACTGTCGACAACAACTCAGAAATGTAGTCTATTGATCTAAGTGGCAGCGTGTGCTATTGAGAGGTCAGCTGGGTGTGTGGAAAGCGTACAACAGACCGAAAGTACATGTCATCACTCAGCCTGCTAGGAAACGTAGCTGCGGATTTTTGGAGCGTGTACATGGTTTACCGTCCTCAAGCTATTTGACATGACACACATCAAGAGACTGAATGTATTTGTACGCTGTATGACTTTATCTGGTGTATACTTGCCTGCAATGTAAATATGTGAACTAAAGCACTTTGTGGCGTCTGGATTTGCTTCGTCATGATTAAATTAATAAACTACATCTGAAAAGCAGATTGTGCTTGACAGACTCCAACCTCTCTGTTTCCCTGCCACTGCCTCTCGCCTGGGCCTAATAAGCTTCAATTACGCGCCGCTCTTTCATTCATTAAAGACAGCCACAGCCCTTTGTAGACCTGCAATAAACACTAACGGAGAGAAATATTAGGGCCCGTTTATTTATGAACCCGTTAATAATGAGGTGCTTGATGAAAATAGCTTTCTCAGCAGTGCACTTGCTGAACAAACAATGTGCATTCAGGAGAGGTAGCTAGTTAGCCTCTGTGACTTAGACAAAGCTATGGAGACACGACAAGTGCTGGCAATTAGCTGAGCCTTCTCCACAGGCTAACCCTATACATCTTTGTCGTTTTCAATCACCCAAGCCTGCTGCATGGGGTAGAATTAAAGTAAGGATGTCATCAATTTCTTTTAAACCCTTTCCATTGTTTTTGTGTTCTTGCATATTTGATAGATCACGTTTACCATTCTATTACAGACAGCACTGAGTGTGAGTGGAGAGTGGAGGGTGGATTACAACAGGAGCAAGTTCATGATGTTGTAGCTTAAAAAATGTCATAAATCAGTATAAAGCACATAAACAAAGATGTTGCCATTATCTGCTGGTTCAAGACTGGGAGCTTATTGGTTTTTGTGAGAAAATATTGGCAATACAAAACTATGCAAAACATTAAACTACAACCATGAGTTTTAAGTAAGGCTAACGTTGGGGGCTCCCAAGTGGTACAACTGTATCCAGGTTGACCCTGATCAACCAATGATGAGGACATGAGCTTGATGACCCAGCCTTCTGGCCTGTTCACTGATTTGTCCAAAGAATTGTTTCATGTGACTACAAGGAAGCATAACTCTTCCAGCTTGGTATCATTATATGATAAGGAGATCTAGCTACTAGGCACAATAAGTCACAACTAAATTGTGGAGAAAATTCAGTAATGACAAAACTATCAAACTATCATTAATATTTATCTAATACTATGGTGTTGTCTATTCTGCAATTGTATATTCACTTAAAACAACTTTATGAAACTGATAGATCTAGAATACAGGGATCTAGAATTCTTTTTTAACCAGTGTTGGAGGTTCACCTTGTATGCTGGAACAGGGGAAGCTGATACATGCTTCCTTATATTTGAAAAACAGGCCCACATTCAAAACATGTCCCGAGGTGTCAATTTCAGTGGTCAAACATCTAAAGGCAAGTGGTCCACACTGTTGTGAATATTTAAACTTGTGCGCTGGAGGGTCTGCTTTGCTCTGCATCCATTGTCTTCTATGTTCTGTGTTTTCTTGCAGACATTTTAGTAAAAGTGACTGTGTTCAACTAGTCCTAGCACCAACATAATCCACTCAGTTTCAGACGCCATTGTTTAAAGTACACAAAGAAACTCAACGTTTGGAGTAGCTTGAGTATTTCAAACAATTGCGACTGATACTGAATGGATCATGTTAGAGATACAATATATACATTTTAAACAATGTTTAGAGAGAAGACATTGGATAAGATGTTGTGTATGACCAGACAGAAGAGTGTAGGAGGAAAGGAGGTGCCACAAAGTGGACCAAACATGGTTGTAACATATACATACATTTCTGGGGAGGCATTATGACACAGGCCATGTACACAGCTTTACCATACCTATGCCATATCTACAGTATAGACTCATTCAGTCAGTCCTTCATTTATTTTCTGTAACCACTTAGAACTTACTAGGGTTGCAGGTATCTGGAGCCTATCTCAGGGTCTACAAGAATGAGGCAGGGATTTAGCCTGGGTGGGGCTCGCGCGCACACACACACACACAAACACGCACACACACTCACAGTCAATTTAGAATCCCCAATTCACCTAAGGAGCATGTCTTTAGTTTTCCTTGAGGAAACACATGCCACCATGAGGAGAACATACAAGCTCCACACACAGACCAGGACCAGGATTAAATCAATATAGACTCTACACAGAAATATAAACTGGCCTTAACACAGTTCAGTTGAAAGTCTTCTCATCACTCTAATACTGTCTGCTCGGGCAACAGTCTGGATCAGAGGTGGAAATTACATTTTAGGCAAGAGGTTCCAGGGATTTCATTTCATTTCTGGGTCCTCAGACATCAGCTTACAGTTGAGTGAGATCAATGCAAACGATTTCTTTTTGACAATGGAGTTGGGTAATGAAAAAAAATATTAGTCATAATTTGTATGCTTATATGAAAGTTAAACTTTATCACAGAGAAAAAAAATGACACAAACTTAAAGATAACTAAGCCCGTCTGGCTTGGTGTGATTATAAAAGAGAATGGTAAGTCTATCTGAAAGGTTTGTGAAGACAAGACCAAAATATCACAGTCCGTAATCTACCCCCCTTCTGCCGGATATAGCTTGACCACTGCTGCAATAAAGTGAGAGTAATAACAGCAGATCCAGAGCAACACTGGCCACTGCTATCCAAAAAAGTGCCTCCAGACAGGCTTTTATACCCACTGCATGTCAGAAGTTCCGCTACATACACTACCAGTCAAAAGTTTGGACACATCTTCTCATTCAATGATTTCTTTTGTTTTTATTATTGGCTGCATTGTAGATAAATATTGAAAACATCGCCTATTGCACAAATGATAGCTTTGCACACTCTTGGCATTTTTAAAATCAGATTCATGAGGAATCGACCTGGAATGGTATTTAAATAACAGGAGTTCTTCGTCAAAAGTTCATTAGTGGAATTTCTTGCATTCTTAATGTGTTTTGGCTCATCAGTTGTGATGGTCGGGTTGGTAGTTTGTAATCCTATTCCACTACATTTTTACTTCACATTACGGCAAGAACCACTTAACTAAGTACACATACCAGAAATATACTCACATATTAATTACTGTTTGACTTGATTGCAGCTGCTGTGATGGGTTTCCATTTTGTATTATGTTTAGTGACATTTCTACATTATTATGAATGTTGGACTGATTTTGTGATAATATTTGTGTACATTTTCTTTTATATGAGGAACATTCAAAAAGTTTCCACACTTTTTAACTAACTAAGAATTTAAATAACAAATCATATCACTTTTCAACATAGACACCTCCCTTTGTGATGTGGGGATTTTGTAAGGATTCTCAAATGACTGTCAATGACATTAACTGGCTGTGTTAGTATCTTGATGCCCAGTGAATGACGCAGTGAACCGATCCCTTAATTTTACCTTGATAGTGGATTTAAGGTATGTGTGTGAAACCCCTTAATCTTAAACATAAGGCGTTAATTCAGGAGGTTCAATTATTTAAGGGAATTTGAAAAAGTAAGGGGTATATTCAATAGTTTTACTCCTTAATCAGCCTTTATTTGATCATTTTAAGGAGTAAAATTAAGGGGTTTGGTTTTCTGTTAACTTCATGGCTTGTTAACAAAATAAGATTTCATTCCAAGTAATTTTGGAGTTTGGACATTCACTCACAAAGAGCAAGTGGCTATTTCAAAGGATGGAAAAAGTTACAAAGTTTTTATTGGGCGGTGATATGTATTACCCAACATCCTGAATCAATGCAAGACCTGATTCAGACCTTAGTGCTCCTCATATATGTTAGGGCACATCCACTAGGCCTGAAAAGAAGTGACTAAGCATGACAGTATCATGGGAGAGCTAACATGCCTCATCCTCATGATAAATCAGACAGTCTGCATCTCTAGCACTGCCACTCTGCTCTCATTTACCACCCAGGTGTGTGAAGTAGCTCTGTGATCATGCACTTACATTAACAGCCGTGCTGTTCTGTACTGGTCAATCAGGCTTTGGTGAATTTGGGCCGATGTGGCTCCCTCACCACCCCTCCAGCCCTCTCTCTCTCGCTCTCCCTGTGCCGTCTCTGCGGCAGCAGGCAGATTGCTCTAGCCAGGCTTGTCTGAGTAGATGAAAGATGGCACAGGATTGACGCTGGGGGACGATAGCCCTGGTGACACGTGCACTGCTCTCCTCTCTCTCTCATTCCCTCCCTGCAATGCTCTCTGCCTTCACTCATTTACATAATACACTTCTGACACCTTTACTTTATTCATCAATCACCAGGCTTCTCTCCCAGTCTACCTTTTGTCTGAGCATGTCTCTGCTCCATCAGGACCCGCACAAAAGATTAATTTCACAGTTTTTTTTCCCCTTCCTTTCCTTCTCCCCTCCCCCCCCCCCTATATTCCTCTGCTTTTTCCTGCCCTCCCTTCTCCTTCCTTTCATTTCAAAGATACAAAGCTCAAAAAATGACAGAAGGAAGATAATGAAAACAACAATGCGAGCAATTTTTACTCCTGCAGGTCGCATCACTGGATTTTCTCTCCTCCTCCTCCTCCTCCTCCTCTCCCCCCATCCCCTCCACTCCTCCCTCCTTTCTGCCGAGGCGCTGCCATCTGTCTAAGGTTCACACTGCCGCCTCACTCTTTAATCTGCATCCACACAGCGCTGGGCCCACCACCTCACTGAATTCATCTACGTCCGTCTCCACCCCAAACCCCAAACACTAATCTTTTGCTTTTGCTTTTCTACATACTTGAATTGCTTATCCTGCTTGATATGCTCCCCCGCCCACCCCCCCCCCCATATTGTTTTAGTGTTCATTTCTCTTTGGTGCATACCTGCTTTTGGCATGTAGTTATGTTTATGGTGCTCAGCGGGGAAATAAAAAGCATTATGAAAAAAAGCATTAAATGAGAACTGTCGTCCTTATGAAAACAACACCTACCAGTAGCAACTGTAAGAAAATGCTAACAAACAGGTACACTGTCTCAGTGAAAATGGATTCCCAGTGGCCTACCATTATCGCCAGGATAGCAGCCAATCTGAGTCTGACTTGTCAGGAAAGTGCATTGAGTCCAAAGACATTCTTGCATTTTTCTTCATATTTTTTCATTCTTGCACACTCAAAAATGGTGTTAATTAAAAGCACAATTTTTGTGTTGCATACTTTAATATGCTTTTATAGTTTTTAGGTTTTTATATTGTGATAAGTGTGTTCAAAAGTAACACAAAATATATTGTTTTTTTTTTTTAACTGGATGCGTTAAAAAAAAATAACCCACTGAGGTTTTTGGGGGGATGCAAAATGATTTCGGTGGTTTGAGGTGGTGGGGGGAGTTGAGTAAGATGATGCTCAGGGCCCGTAAAAGACCCTGGATAAGAGCTTGCCTCCCTCGGGGATGTGTGTGTTTCAAATGAGGCTGGAGAACGGTGAAAATTTCGTGTGAAAGTGACAGTAGGGTTGGTGCTATTTTAAACAGTCCACATCTGCTCATAAGTTTAGTGGCTTGCAGGACTGGGTCACTGCATGCCTGTGGGCAGGGCATGGACATTAACTGCGCAGGACAGTGGAGGCATTCGGCTCATTCCAGCACCTGAACTTAGCCAAGAGGATAATTACCTGAGTGTGAGTCTTCTGCTCCAGATAGCTTAAACTGTGTTATGGGTAATGCCACACACTCTGACCCAGTGACCCCGAGTCATGCTGCAGTTGTGTGTACTGCAGCACACGAGTGAAACAAACATGCACATAGACAAACAATCTCAGACATACATACAAACAAAGATGTTTAGTAAACATGCATGCAAATGGACACAGGCATATGCACTGATAATGATGGACACACAGTACACACATGCACTCAAACACGGGCTCATGAGGAAAATCTTGTCCTCTGAGCACCCTCACCTCTTCCCTCTCTCTCTCTCTTTTCACAAGTTGCCTTTGCCTCTAATTTCACCCATCCTTCATCCTTCTCTCCCTCACTCTCTAGTTCTCATATCTTTCTTGCTTTCTTCTCTGCACCTCTGATCCAAGCATCTCTTGCTCCCTCTCCTTTTCTTTACCTGTCCCACTCATTCACCTCCCCTACCCTCCACATACTCTCATTCTTTTTCTCTCTCCCCCTACCTGTCCTGCTCTCCCTTTCTCATTCACTGACCCTGTATTCTTTTTCTATCCTTGCACATCATCTCGGTCTCTCTTTTTCTCTCTTTCACTCCTGCTCTTACCTTACCCGTCCTGCTATTTTTTCCCGTCATTCTCTATTCCAACATCCCTCTATACTTTCTTCTCCCCCACTCTTTCTTTACCTGTCCCGCTTGCTCACTCACTCTTTCTATTCCTCTCTCTCTCTCTCTCTCTCTCTCTGAGTGTAAAATGACTGCTCACCTCCCACTGCAGGTGGTGTAGGGAGAGGTGGGGTGGGTTGTGTGTCGGGTGTGTGTGTGAGTGGCTTGATTTATCGGAGGCTGTCAGCCCCTCGGAGGATTGGAGGCTACAGGAGGGTGGCGTCTCCTCCTTGGCCCCTTGGCTGGCTCTGAGGCAGACCCCATCTCTCATTAGGAGAGCAGCGCAGCTCCACTTGAAAGTGACATTCACACTCACTTCTCCGCTCACAAATGCAAAGAGATGACAGCCCCTCGCCACTTAAAAGCCAGGGTCCCTCTTTTCAGGCCCTGGAAAACATCAATTTATTACATTAGGTTTGGCAGATATCCATATGATACCTATACGGCTCAAACAACCCATCCACCCCATCACCCTCTTTCTTTCTTTCTCACATACAGAAACACACTCACGTACACACACACACACGCACACATACACTTCCTCACACTCATCCTGTCGCTCCCTTCATCACCTCCATCTGCAGCCCACCCCCTCGTTCTCCTTCCACACCTCCTCTCTGCTGTCACCCTTCCCTCCTAACCAAACAGCTTGTTTGCTTGCTGGGATCTGTAATTCACAATTAGTGCACGGGAGCTTGCAAGGCGAAGGGACAAAAACATTTTTCAAGGGAGGCCTATTGGAGTTGCTGCGGCCCACCACCAAGAAAATGTTTTCAGTATTACAAAAGAACGCATGAATGAGAAGTGTGCCACTTCAGCGAGTAAAATTATGACTTTAAATGCTGCTTGTAAATCATGGTTTGCATTCCGTTGCATGAATTATGTCCCTCTTAAGCATATATGCACTTAACCATGGACTGAATGTCAGACATGTGGCGAATGACACGCAATATTTAGAGAGACCAAAGAAAATGCTGAAATGAACGCCTTGACCTTGTCAGATGCCACTTTGTTAGCTTGTCAAGTTTGGAGCCCATGATTATCACCTGAAAAGAAAACGGCATGTACAGACTGACATCAAAAAACCTCAACATGCTATATGTTGGTTTGGATCCAGCAGTTAATGAACTCTCCATTTATTTCTTATATACATTTAAGGATAATCTGAACTCACATTTGATAATTTTCACCCCTCACTTCATTTGGTTGTTTGTTTATCAGCTTGATTGTATAAGTAAAGCTGGTTACCTCCTTTTTTGTTTACTTTCACTTATTTTAATGTCAGACTTTGTGGAATAGTGTCATTTGTCATGTGTAGATGTACATTTCCACACTGTCCTGCACGTGGAGCTGTAGGCAATAGACAACTCCAGTAGTGTGGACACTTAACCTATTTAATAAGGCAACAATAGATAACATTATCTCATTACATTAGTCATTTAAGAGTAGGACTTATTTCAATAATAGTCTAATTTTACATTAAACACTACTGTATGCAACATGGAGATCCATGAAGCTGTGTTGTAAATTGTGAGTTTACATTTACATGTCACATGGCATCACCATGACAAGGCTGTCAAAAAAATCAAACTACACCGGGCACATTCGAATAACCTCACCACTGTGCAGTTACAGTCCGCTGTCATTCCGGGAAGGCCACTGTCGAATTTACGGCAACTAATAAGCATGCGATTATGAGAAAATATCCATATCAAACAGCAGAGCTGTCATAGTGTTCCGAGCATGTTCCAACTTCAGAATTTGACGTTCTTCAGAACTATAATGGGTCCGGCACACTGAAGCACGCACTCCCTGGCTAAGCTGCAGTTCCTAATGTTGAGTAATTAGCCAGTAATAATTATCTTTTTTTTTGTGGGGAAAATGAAAATGGAAATCAGCCCCTATTATTGAACACAATAGAAAAGTAATATTGCCTAGAAATACTGAATGTGTTGATGGGAGAGGGAGAGCAGGAGGGGTGAGAATCACATCTCAACCAAAGCTGTCAACTCGAGAGCAAAGAGAAGAGGAGATGGACAAGCGAAAGAGAGGGAAGTAGGAGTCAGGATGATGAACATGGGAAAATGAAAGAAAGGAATCAATCAATTAAGCTCCATTTGCAGAGATGAGCAGGTGAAGCATGCCGAGGAGGACGAGGGGCAGAAGCCGAGGTGACGGAGGCGCAATGGAGAAAGCAGAGGAAGTCTTTTTTTATCGTACTCTCGTCTTTTTTGCTTCGTTCTCTCCCTCTCTCTTTAAAGATCGGCAGCATGTCGGGAGGGGATGGGGAGTGATATGCAAAACGCCACCTCCATAACCAAAGTAGCCTGCAAAATGAGGTGTCAGCATGCGAAGCTCATTGATGTATGAATGCGGAAAATCAAAAGCGGCAGCAGACAGACGGGGCTAAAGGTGAGACAGGCGCAATGTGAGCAGCTGTACATCTACGTCAAGGTGTTGGCGTACCAGGCCCTCTCTCTCTTTCTTTTCTCCCTTTCTCCTCAGCTATCCTTCTCAGCTCTTTATTTATTTATTTCACTCCACGTTTCTCTTTCTTTTCTTTAGCGGAGGGGCCACAGCCTAACAAGGCACACAGGCCACAGGACGATGAAAGAATGCTATTCAGGGAAATGATCACTCTCCCTGAGGAATACCAACTAATTTGATATGAGGACAGCCCCGCTTCTCCTCCCAATGGATCTCATCCACACTGTTAAAGTACATCACTCTATATTGTGTGCAAATTCCAATTCTGATAATGTGTGAAGGCATCATGGAAGTCTCAGCTCTTTTCTAGTGAAGACTGATGAGGCTCTGAAGTGAAGAGGTTACCTTCAAAATCACCTAGCCGCTGTTCATAGTCCCTTATTCACAATGGAAATTGTTCTTGTGAAAAAATCATTTGTTTATGTGTGTGTGTGTGTGTGTGTGTGTGTGTGTGTGTGTGTGTGTGTGTGTGTGTGTCTATTAATTGCTGTTAGTTGCAAGGTAGGGCCTCCATGAATAGGACTAATTTATCCACCACATGTCACAGATGCCCAATCAGATTGAGATCTGAGGAATTTGGAGGTCAAGTCAACAGCCCTTTATCATGTTCTTCAAACAACTTTCTGACCAATTTTTGCAGTGTGTTACAAGTGCATCATTCTGATAAATGAGGTCACTGCCAGTAGGAACAATAATATTTAGGTATGTAACAATTCTGGACTGGGATAAAAAATGTTACCGGGCATTTGAGACTGGCGCATCCGGTGGGGAGTGCTAACGGGATTACGCACCAGTATCCCTCTCGATATCGTTCTTCCCGGGGGTGGGGCCTATCTGCCCGGCCCAAGTTTACCATTCCCGATGGCCAGTCTAGCACTGGTAGGTAACATCTGCATGAACATAAAATATGACAAAATACACTATTTTCAATATATAAAGTAAGTTACTATACATATTAATCATGATTAACAATCCTCCTGCCAAGAAATGCAGTTAATTAAGAGTATGTAGTTGCCAAACAGCCATGGACTGTTGAGGGTGCACAAAAATCTTCAACTGACTGTAGTATCACAGTCATTTTAAATGGCTTGTTGTCACATTGTTTACCAAGAAGTCACATGTATTTCCATGTGAACACATTTTCCTATGTGACCATACATTTTTTCACATGGTCAATTTACTTTCAGGTGATGTATGTGGAAAAGATCATGTGAAGTGTGCACATTGTTTCTATTCACATGTGTTTTATTGAAGGAGTAGAAACCCTTTTTCCCCACACAGGCGTGCACCCAAACAGTGCATAACCTAATAAGTAGCCATGCGGGATTCAGCTTCATGTGATTCCATACTTCCATACCAAGCAAGCAGTGAAACCACAGTAATAGTAAGCCTGTTTAAGATTGCATTACAAATCACTGTAGTTTAAGCCAAGTGTGTGGCCATTCATTCCATTTTTTATTATCGACATTAGCCTTGTAGTCCTAGCATAACGTTTCTGACACGAAACAAGCCTTGGCTACATTTGAGATATGGAGAAAGTTTGCATTTTAATCAAACCATCAAACCATCAACTTAACTGCCTGCTGTTATTCCTTTCCAGAGACACCTATACACTGGCTTGTCACATTTTCTTAGCGTATCCAGGCCTATAAGGCTGCAGTTCAGCTTCTGATGGAGAGTAACAGCCGCCGGCACACTGGGGAGAGGACCTTTATTGATGGTCAAGCCTGGCAGTGTGTAAAACAGCACCTGATGCTACTCTTATCGAATTGGAAAAGAAGTTCAGCAGTGGCAAGGTTTAAACAATCTTCAGGCTGAATGATATACTAGGTGTGTGTGTGTGTGAAGGACAGAGAGAGAGTTGAAGATTAAGGGAGAGAGATGAAAGAGCGGAAAGCTTGGCTAAAGTGATCTTCATGAGGTGGTTTTGTTCCGTCGCTGCTGCTGCATGAGGCCACAGAGGCCCAGCTGGTCCGACTCAGAGGTAATATGCTCCAGTGCTGCTGTTTATACCTTCTACAAGCAGTAGAGCCACTGCTTTCAGTGTGCAGTACACAACATTAGCCATGTTATGGTATGTGCATAAATAGCTGCATGACCTTACTCATTTAAGATTTTCTTTTCATTCTTATTTGGAAAGAAAGACTGCAGTCAAAGTCATCTATATGCTTTCAGAAATTGTTGTGTCTGTTCAGTAATTTGCTCCTTTGTCATGTCCGCTGACGCAGTAGTCATTTGCACGCCCCCTCCCTCCGGAGTGAGTGGATAAAGGATGGCTCCTGTAATGCACTCAGTGTTTGTGGCAGAGCTGATTGATAAAGTGAAGCTCAGTGTTGTGCAAAGCTCATGTCTGGCCAGAGGGCCAGACAGAGGGAGAGAAAGGGAGAGAAAAATTGCTTAAAACGCGATAATAAAATAAAGTGAGACAAGAAAGGCCGAAATGAGGCGAATGTGACAAATGTAAATCAAGATGGAGAGAAGAAAGAGAAGTAGTGAAAAGTGGGGAACAGACCAGAAGGAAGTAGAAAGAACAGAATAAGTTAACCATGGCCTGCTGTGGAGGCTGGGGGTGTGGGATGGGGGGGGGGGGGGGGGGGTTGTCTGTAGAGGCGACCGTTCTGAAATGAGTTCTTAAGGTGTTCTCCTGGGTGCAGGCCTTTTAAAGCAGATGTCCTTCTAATAATGTGGAGCTGGTGAACACGCTGGGCCTAAACCCAGCAGGATGAAGCTCCACAAGCCCCGGCGCTAGTAGCTAATGCCATTTTATGAGGCGCCATCTTATAAAGACAATGCCCGTCTCACGCCGCATACTTTAGGTAGTCAGCTGCAGGCACCAGCAAGCATTTGCTGCAGGGATTTCATTTCATTATTTCATAAGCCTCAATTCTGAAATCTGATTCACCCCCTTTCACTAAAAGCCACGATTTCCCCCACGTTTCCCAGGACAAGAACACCTTCAGGTCCTTCTGTCCTCCAGCTGAGATCTTGTCTGTGAACACACACGACCTCGCAGAAGTTTGGAGCGAGATCAATTAGAAGTTTTCTCTGCATACAAGAACCATATGCCTCTTTGGAGCCCTATAAGTTATGTTCTGTTTTTTATTATTACTATTATTATTGCACATACTAAAAGCCAAAAAATATTTTATTAGCGCACATCTTTGTAAAGGGTGAGTGCGAAGAAGCATTTCATAGGTTTGCATTATGTGAAGGTTCCACACAAACTGAAGCTTTTTTCTGTCATGGTACATTCAAGACAAGAAACATTTACGAATCATTTAGAAATCTAATGCCACAAGTGTCCATGTCCGGCAGGGTTGGGGATGGGGTCAGATTCAGTTATGTCCTGATCAAATCATGTTTTTTATCTAGCTAATGGTGTTTTTTTGTCAAAAAATAAAACAAAAAGACCTTTAACCTCCAGAGCTCCATGCATTTGCATGGAATGCATCCTGGTAAAGACCACCAATAGTGCCACAGGAGGCCATGACAGCATGAACGGCCTCACTCGGTATGATGGACCTCCCTCTCCCCATCACTCAGCTCAATCCTTGCTGACATGGGCATGACTAAGCTGATATAATGGAAATGGCAGTTAGTCTTCTCCTCCAAGCATGTTGGGCTGTCCAGTGACTTTAAGTTAGTGACAGTTTAAGAACTTGTCTTAGTGCAAGTTAGTGCTAACCTAAAACTCCAAATAATAATCACAACAAAAAGAGAATATAGCCTTAAAATATGGGTACGTCTTATGGGATCTCCACTGCAGGTGCTTTATAGATGGTCAGTTCATGTTTAAAGCTAAAAACTGTTCATAATCCACTTTCACTAGATAGTTTGTTCATCTGAGCATCTGTAGTGAATCTACATTGGATTCAACATGACAAAAATGTGATATTTGAAATGACTTGGGCCTGTTAATACCTTAAAGAAGTGAAAAAAGAGAAAATATAATTTTGGTGGATTTGTACAGTGCAGGTAACCTGGCATTAATTACAGTGTGTAGAGGCACTGGTGTATGAATGCAGTGATGCTTTACGAGTTGTCTCGAGCAGTGGGAGAGCGTGTGTTTTTTCCGTCCCGCTCCCCAGCCCTCACCCATTACCTGACAGCTCCGGGCTCAGGAGTATAGCTTAATAAAAGTTAATCATGAGAAACTTGCTCATTAATTACATTTCTGGTGGCTGCCTAGCACAATCCCTCATACCCTGCACTCAATCCTCACTCTCTCTCTCTCTCTCTCTCTCTCTTTCACTTACTTTGAGGCGCACTAAATCACACACACACACACACACACACA
>JBBPDC010000149.1:17756253-17779624 GCA_037974485.1 Hemigrammopetersius urotaenia | reverse complement strand
CACACACACACACACACACACACACACACACACACACACACACACACACACACACACACACACACACACACAGAAGGTTTTTCCATGGCCTGAAGCGGAGCTGCTCTGAGTTGCAGGCCCTGGTGGTGGCGGTGGGGTTGCTTGGCCCACAGACATCCACAGACAGTAGTGGCTCTGTCCAAAAACGCAGCAGGGTTTGGTTCTGGGATCCAGAAATAAAAGGGTAAGAGATCTGCCCCCGGCACCACTGAAACTCAGCGCTTCAGTTTGAAGTTAGCATGCAGTGGGACGCTTGTAATTAAGCACACACAGATATGCAGAAATCTGACCAATGCACCTAATGCGTCCAGACCTCCTCCAAGCATATCATTTCACCTCCTAAATCACCCCACACCATTTAGTCATAAAACTACAAATATGGACAGGCAGTACTGGAGGTCTAGTATATCATAGCTGTCGCATCAGAGCTTCTTAGCACCATATACTTACGTTGTTTTTTTTATGCAATTGTAAAACATCAGTTGCCCTTTTACATTGTGTCAATGTTTCCTGACAATTGGACCAAAAGAAATCGCCCAAACTTGTGTGGATTAAACCTTGTAACATTATGTTACATTAAAATTAAAAACTTTGTCATACAAAATGACCCTTTTGCTATGTTGTTACAGTAACAGTATAACAGTTGTCTGCTCCTCAACACCTATATCAGAATGTTCATGTATATATATATGTATATAATCTGTTTGTTACATTTGACTTCCTGCAAAAACCAGGCTAGTCCCGGATGAAGCATGCAGAACGCATCCAGAAAATGGGGAAAACAGCACCATTAAAAAAATAAAAATAAAATCAAAAAGAAAAAAAATGAGAGGAAGAAAATACAGATGAATGTGTAAACAGCCTGAGCCCTGTAATGGCAGGATGCGCGGTTATGAATTATTGTATGACTTCAGCTAAGGGCCCAGGGAGCCCAGCATATCATTAAATACTTAGCATCGCTTCATCTGCGTCTCACATGGTTTTTATCTCATTTATGCTTTAATAGATCTGACCCTACAGACTCCTCCAAAGGTGTGTTAAATATATAGATCTCCCCCTGCACATCAGGACACTCTCCAACAATACAAACACACTGTACTGCTTCAAAATGAAATTTTTATATATTGATCATACTGTAACATAATAAGTCAACCATTTTCAAACTGAATAGATTTATTTTGCCAGAATAAAGACATTCAACTCTGTGACAGTGTTTTTGGTCACTTTTCCAGGTCCTCAGGATCTTCATTAACCTCAAGCAGCCTGAATGATATGGTGTTGCAGGTTTGCATGTGCATGTCTGTGTGCGAATGTGTGTGCGCGCCGAGGCTCTTATGGGAGTGAGATGCTAATTGGAAGCGAGTTGGTGTCTCTGCTGCATTTTCAGGTGTGAAGAGTCTGCAGCGCCCATGGAAATAGCACATGTTCACGGGGGGCACATAGAGTAGGTGTTAGTGAGAAAAACTGCCCCGGTGCCACATTATGGCATCAACAACTACTACACTGCTGTCACTCTGACCATTACGGCTAGTGATAAAGACGAAAACAATGTGCTCAGCTTTTCCTGCAGTACTGACAAGACAAGGTGCTAAACCCAATGAAAATCAAACCTTTATTATGAATAAGGACTTGTAAATAATTACCATGGTGTAAAGCACAATAGCAATCAATTAATAACAACTATGGTCACAACTCTAATGGAGCTTCGTATGCTACACTGAAGAACTACACAAGAGACTACACTACATGCCTTGTAACCTAATTATTATTAAGGATTTATTTATTTATTTGAACAGAGACATTCTGCTCTCTGATTTTCAAAACTAACATGTTTCTATAATGTTTTATAACAAATACTGCTTTGCACACACAATTATTAAGTAAAATGGATTTTTAATGTTTTTAATTTTCTGTTTCTTAATAATCACAGTGAAGGCACACTGGACTGCCATCAAATAACTGTATGCATTTGTCTACCAACAAAATGCTGATTTTCTTGCAATAATAGATTTCAAACATTTTAAATCTTTTATTTTAGATAAAGAGCGTCCATCTGGCTGCTTACAAAAGCATCTAAAAACAGGACCAATCTCTGTATTTCTTCTCAATATTTTACAAAAAGAAAAAAAAACATAAAAAGTTATTTTTCATCAAGCTAGCAGCACTAATGACATTTTGTGAATGAGTCCTCTGCAGCACTGAGCACATATTAATTGAAGACTATTCCATGTTTGAGATGATGTCAGTTTTGGCAGTTTGTTTTGAGACCCAGCCCCTCTGAGAGCTCCGCCAATCATCACATACCGAAGTCGAGCTTCCAGGCGGGACAGATATTAAATTTTTAAAAACCTAAAGTAAAATAAACTCTCAGATATTTTCATATGCAAAAAGCACCCCCAGTAGCCTCACAGATTGTCAGTACCGCACAGCGTCCGGGCTGGACCCAAAATTACATTGTATTCCAATAAATGGTGATACTGCTCCACAAACAGCCATAAACCATAACTGCCATAAACTCTCACTGAATTCAGGATTCTATCCTGTGCATCCACTGGCTTCCACTAAAACACCCATGGCACTATATTTCTATCAAATGTTAAATGAATAAATGGTGCAGAGTGCCGCTACATAGAATGGACATCCAAATTACACTATAGGTACATACTGTTAACCATTTCAGTGGCATAACATTTTGGAGTATGCCATATCTCCCATATAGTCTTAAAACAACTGCCCCTGGATAAATACACAAACAAGATGATGTATAAGATATGTCAGTTGAAGCCATTATTATAAGCTCAGCAACACAAAATGGATGGATCTGAAATTCATTGAAGTGATCTCTTATTATGATTGGCTGTTAGAAAAACAGTATTAAAGTGACAGTACAACAGATTAAATGCTGCGTGATTCACTACAACCAAATGACAGATATTAGAAACCTCCTCTCTCTGCACTGATGCCAGTTCTGGTGATACAATTACCTGGAAATTGCAGCTGTGCTCCACATAAGCTGCTATTGTTGGGCATTCATTATGGAATTGAAGCGATTAAACACGTTTAACCATTTAGTGCTTGGAATGGTAATACCATAACAGCAAAATTCACAAAGCACCTGGCAAAGAGGGCAGTTCAAACTTTTTTTTCCATTCTGAATGTCCATAAAGCATCCCATGGGACTGGTGTTAATTATCGGTTATTACTAATGCATTTCATCATTGTGACCTGAGAACTTTTGCTTTTTACAAACCAGGATAGGCTTTCAGCTGCGTGCTTGTGAAGTGATGCTGATGAAGTTTTAGATGAACCTTTTTAGATGAAAGTTGAAAAAAAGACAGTTGATTTAGGTGACAGTATTACTGTATATGGATAGAAATCATACATGCTAGTGAATTTGAGCAGGAATATTGTATATGTGTGTGAGTCTGGAGCAGGCTATTTTCCATAAGCACTGAGCAAAACAGATTAAAAATCTCTGACCAGACGTGCAATGAAAGCATACAAAAACAAGGGACACTGACAAAAAAAAAGAAGAGAAATCCTTGTGATGCCTCTCGAATGTAAGACGTAGACAAAGGTCTGGCAACTGTCTGAACTTATTTACATCTCTATTGATTGGGAGGCTCTTTGGGGCACAGGGCTGAGGGGGTGGGGGGGTAGAGTCCCACCTGAATGCAGCACTCCTGCAACACTGGAGCAAAAGGGTTTTGTTCCAACTAAAAAGGACACTGTGCTTTTAGCGTGAGATGGGGGGAGATGGGGCAGCAGGGGGTCACAGCTTAATATTCCAGACATCTCTAAAGAAGAGAATGAGGGGGACATGTGAAAGAGGGAGAGAGAAAGAGCAGGCGCAAGTAATAAATACTCAGGTCTGTAATGCTGCTTCTAAATGGCAAACTAGTGGCAACAATGTATTGATTGTTGCATTTCATGCTTGTTGCGATAAAATTAAACAAGCTTAGCTTAGAGCAGGTGTATAGAGGCTGTTGTACCAGCTAATTGAAATGAAAGCCATCTCCAGTACAGGGGCTGGACAACCCAGGTCTTTGAGAGGTACATGCAGGTTCAGTTCCTGTGCAAAACAACACAGCAAACGCTGCCAGGAGAGACGGGCTGAACCTGAGACATGGGAGCACATCATTAGACTAATATATCAGGCAATGCGGGCCACTGCTTAATTACCCCCTTTGAGATGAGTGGAGAAAATGAGCCCCAACCTCTTCTTCTACAGCTGTTTTTCCCATGGCCATACACACACATACACCATACCCCTCACTGTGTGTTTCCCACTGCCACGTTTATCATTAGCCACCATGCTCTCTCAACTTTATTTATTATGACCTGTGGACTTTTTCCCCACTGCCTCTTTTTTTTCCTTTACATTTTTTCTCCCTACCTTTCTTGCCCTCTCTTGCCTCTCTCTCACTCTCTCTCTCTCTCTCTCTCTCTCTCTCCCCTCCTCCTACTCCTCTACCATGCGGATCTGTATATTCACAAATGAGAGCTATTCATCCTTGCCCGGCGTGGCATTCTTCAGCTGTCCTCGCCGCTGCCTCAGCCTCTCCGCTCCGGCCTTTGTGCTCAGTGCGAAGCCTCTTCATCCACACTGTTCATCATCTTGATGGTGGAGCTTTATCTTGCTTTAGTGCAGCTGCTTTCAGCATATCAAAAGTGCTGAGGGATACAAGGAGAATGGAGGGAGAGAGAGAGAGAGAGAGAGAGAGACAGAGGGAGCAAGAGTGAGCAGGGACGAGCGAGATAGCGGGGAATGGCCAGTGCCCACTAGAAGGGATAATTTGTACTTTCTCAATAAATAAGGAGGACAGGCTAATTACTGGCTTAACAAGGGCAGACCGTGGATCCTCATGTCAAAAGGACAGGCATAATTATCAACCATCAAAGTACATTCATATGGCAGCACAAAGGAGAGAGGTGGAGGGAGAGAGAGGGAGAGTGAGAGGCAAAAGAGGGAGGGGAGGGGAGGGAGGACTTGTGGCAAATGGATCTGGCTAATAAACAGCGGTGAGTGCAGCATTATGGCTGTCGCTGAAGATGCAGGCACATTAGGACTCTGTGACATGGCGAGACTGGAGACCAGAAAGACAAGAGGCGCTCTCCGGAAGAGGAGGAGAAAAGGGAGAGAAAAGGAGAGAGGAGGTTGGTAATTAAAAGCCCCTATTTTGCGCAGGCCTGAGCGAAGGGCTGCGACAGGGTGCTTGGGTGAAAGAGGACGCTGCTAGTGGTCTAAAGGTGACCCTTTAAGAAAGCTGAGGGCAGTCTATTTGAGATGCCCTCTTTTGTAGAGCGAGTCACAATAGCTCGAGATCACCAAGACTTGAGGTCAGCAGAGGTCGGTGAAGTTGGGCTGGAGCGGCTTTGAATGCTCTGTCAGACACACTGGAGACAGAGCAACACCAGGTGGGTTGTGACCAATTTAATTTGGATGAATTGGGCATGAAGAGCACCCATATTAAAGAGGGGAACCAATCAATAGCCACCGCTCTTTGTGTAAAACAATGAGGGAGAATTCCTGGCCCTCTCTGTGAAGCGTGAGAGAGACTGTAGGGGCTGATGAAGGAAATGAGGTCTCGCAGTAGAGAGAAGGGTAGAGCGAAGGGGCAGGGGGTGAGAAAGGGGGCTCTGGAGGGATGCTGGGTCAGAAGGAAGGGCCTTGGAAAACCAGATTATACCAAAGTCACAGTTCTGAAGAATCAAAATCTATACATAATTAATTCAACATCATCTGAAGAATTATAATTAAGTAAGCACTATATACCACTATGAAATATGATACATACGATTTGTGGGTATGAAATGCCTGCTAATATATCCACTACAACAGTGGGAGAATGAAAATGTGACCCTTAAACAATTTGCCATAAATTTAATACAATACAAAACTAATTCTAAATGCAACTGTAAACCAGTAGGTCATCTATAAGGGACTATCAAAGTAAAAGTGATAGTGACAGGTGTAAAAAAAACTGTAGAAAACAGAGCTGCAGGTAATAATCAAATAAATCAAAGTCACATGCATAATGTCTTGTAATTAATTAACAGCAATTTTTATGCACAGGCTTTGGTCTCTCCATGTCATGTTATCAATCCATGGTTTGGAATTGGTTTGGATGGATTACTTTATCCAATCCATTATATTATAATAGTTTATATTATGTTTTATGAAGCTATATTCTTAAAGATACATGTTCTTGAATGTTTCTTGGCTTGGACATTCACATGTTTGAGAGGAAATGGGTGGTAAAGATATAAACTCACACACGAACACACACACAACAAAACTGTGGCTAAAACCCAAAGTGTAGACTGCAGCCAAGCTGACTAACACCCAGCTCTCCACTGGCCAGGCATGAAGGGCCCGGCTGTCTCTGAAAACACTCAGCATCAGCTCTGCTCTCTACTGCCTGCTCCCTAACCCCCATCTGGGGCACTGCCCAAGCCATGCTTTATTAGAAAGCACCATGTGCACTTCTGCACTGGAGGAATGCGTTGGTCAAAGGCGTATTTGTGGACTTACAAACCATGAGCACTGCATACGCTGCAATTACGATTTGTGCATGTGGGTGTGTTTGCACATATGAACATGTTTGCTTCTAACATGTGTGTGTGTACGTGTGAGAGTGTGTGTGTGTGTGTGTCCATGGAGTCCTTTGGCCACTATATGTGGATGTGGATCTCTGTGTTTTCTCCACGGGCACATTTAGAAGACCTCTAATGGAGGGCTCTGGGAGCACTTGTGGTGTGCTAGAGTATTAATTAAACTGAAAATCAGTTTAGTGCAGACCACAAGAAGAACGGAAGTTTGTTCTTCAGGTTAAAATTAAATCAAGTATAAAAGGATGGAAGCCAGGGGGAGCAAGCTTGTGCATTTGTGCAATAATTCAACAGAAAAAAGAAGCAGAACTATGCAAATGATACAGAACATACAAACTGGAATAAAAGCTTGATGTGCTTTTATACAGCCTTGGAATGTCCAAACGCTTCAACTTATGCAAAACCATCAGAATCGGGCTTATGCTTGCTATTTGCTACATCTGAAATGAAACATTTTTCCCCCAAATGATGCAGAATCTCCATTAACGCATTATGAAAACAACCCATCAACTGATATTTATGATATGGCAGACTGCATCAGAAGTCATTCCATTAAGACCAGCTCATTAAGAGAGAGCAGAAAGCTCAGTGGCAGAGCCTTCATGTGTCTGGAACGGTTTTGATACATTCCCCAAATGAACCCCACGCCCCCATCAAGTACGTGTTTAATTGGTCTCGCTTGCCGTACACCTCCAAACATGTACACACACTGGTGTCAGCTGATATCACAAATGATAATGCATCTTTTGCCCCATTGATGGCTTGTAAAGTAAAACGAAAGGTCAAAGGCAGGCAAACAGAGAGCGGTGGCAGATAAATGAGATCATAGCCAAAATCGCTAATTATGTGCATTTTATTTCTGCAGCTTACAACAGGTATAAACATAATAGCAGTTGTCAGGCAGGCCGCTGTGTTGACTAAAAACCAGCACCTCTGACCTACCCTTACTAACAGACATCTACTCCATTAGAATGCATTATGGAAATGAACATTGTTGTTTTTTTTAATGTAAACCCTTGCAGAAAACAAGGACGATCGCCTGGGCATGTCCAAACACACTGCTAGAGAGAAAGGAAGAGAGAGAGAGGAAGAGAGAGATAGAGAGAAAAAAAGAGAGAGTGAGAGGGAGAGAGAGACACAGAGAGAGAGAGAGAGGGAGAGGGAGAGAGAGAGGGAAAGAGAGTGAGAAAGAGAGGGGGGGGGCGAGAGAGAGAGAGAGAAAGGGAGAGAGAGATAGAGAAAGGGAGAGAGGGAGAGAGAGGGCAGGGGGAGATTTTAATACAAGGAATCAGTTGCATTTGAGGAACATAAAGTGCACCTATTACAGACCTTTCAGCGGCAAATGATCCTGCGCTACCTTTCAACTGCAGTATGCTAATTTCATATTCAGCATTGAGCTGTAGGGGCGGCTTTTTGGGACAAGGAGAGGAAGTGCTTAATTCGGCAGTGTGAAATGGAGAGGCTGAATAGCGAGTGCCAGGACTAGGGCTAAATTGTCAGAGACGCTCAGCCCTGGCCGTACAGAGCCTGTCACTGAATCAGACTATGATGTGGTAATCCGCTCCCTTTTAGTGTGCTGTTTGTTCTCCTGGGTAGCAGAGGGTGAACGGTGGACCTGTATAAATGGATGGGCAATGTTAAAGACAGTTTGTAACAGGCAGGAATTAATTAGGATGTATAGATCTGACACACATACACACAGTGAGAGAGAGAGAGAGAGAGAGAGAGAGAGAGAGAGCAGATAAGCACAGTGTCTCATGTAGCTTTAACTGAAAGCTCTACAGCAAGTTTTGATTTGATGCCTTTGCACTTGGAGTGAAGTGAGTCAGACTAGTCTCTTGCTTGTAAGGACTGCTCAGTAGGAGCTTTCTGCATTCTGACTGGCTGAGGCAGGGAAAACATTGCAAGAATGATACCTTAGCAAATTGAAAGCATTTTAAATGTAGACAATATATCAGTCTTTTCACGTATTAACATGTTCTGTTGGGGAACCTTGGAGCCTGTCACTGATGCGGATAAAATTTTGACAGAACACCAAGTACACCCCTTCATGGCAATTATATTTCCTGACGACAGTGACCTGCTGCACTGAAAAAATGTTCAGGAATTTTTTGAGCAACATGACAACATGTTCAAGGAGTTGGCTTTGCTTTCAAATTCCCCTGGTCTAAATCCGATCAAACATCTGTGGGATGTGCTGGACAAACTAGTTCGATCCATGGAGGCCCCATTTCACAACTTAAAGGATCTAAAAGGACCTCCTGCTATCATCTTGGTGCCGGATCCCACAACACATCTTCAGAGGTCTTGTAGAGTGCATGCCTGGTCAGGGATGAGCTGCTTTGACAGCATAATACAGCTCTATGCAGTCTTAGGCAAGAGTTTTGAAAGGTGCATAAAGGTGCACATTACAGTTCAGACTATTTTTCCCATCTCTTAATATGTTACGATTTCTGACATACATCACAAAAATACAATTGTATGCAATTATATATATATATATATATATATATATGCTGAATATTATTTCAACACAATGAGAAATATCAGGATGGTGCACTGACGTCCATTTGTATTTCCTACACTTAAAGTGCTTTCACTTGCCAATTTTTAGAGCAGTGATGTTGCTGATAGGACCCTGCAGTATAGCGACACAAATGGGCTCCTTCAGTCAAAGTGGCTCCAGAGGGACCACCGAGCTCCCTGGCACTCAACGCTTCACCCTCCGCTCCCACCCTGGCTTGCCAAGAAAGAGAAGGGTCCTTCATTTTTCTGACACTCTTGTCCTTCAGCCTATTGATCGGCAGGGAAAGAACATCCGCGCGATGGCCGCTAATAGAAAGTGAAGTTCATCAGCCAGTGCCTGCTGATCCCCCTGCACAGACACACAGATCTATAAAGGCCACCCAACTAACCTTTTCCCTTTTTTAACTTCCCCATGTCCCTGCCACCTTCAGCGCTCTCTCTCTCTCCTACTTGCTCTCTCTTTTCCCTCGCTCTGTTTTTCAGGAGCCTTATCCTTTGCTCTGTTCTTCCTTTGTTTGTTTCCCTCTCATGTCTGGTGCGCTTAAAAATAGTTCTGGTAAGAGCCTTGTTGCAAATTGAACCCCTTTCATTACAGGAGCTAACAAGGATGCTGCTGCTATGCACAAATAAATGCTGGTGTGATCAAAGCTCCCTTTTTTTGTGGATTAGCGGAAATAGGTTGAGCAGGAGGGCAATCAAACAGGAATATTTACGTGTCTTTCTACAACTCTTCTCCTGTGAGGACATTGTCCTGAGACGCACAGCCATTGTTCAAATTGTTATCTCATTATTCCAACTGTCCGGGGACGGAACATCCAACAATGAGTGGCTGCAATGAAAGAGGGATTATATGGTAATTGTCCAAATAACACCAAACATCTCCATTTGTTTGCACTCTTTACGGCACGGCATGGCACAAAAAGCTGACGATGGATTCCAGAAGAAGCACGAAATTCCAGAGAAATGGTGGGTAGGACAGCGGCACTTACATAAACACTCACACATACACACAAGCAGAGGAGCACACCACACATTCTTTAGTTTGACTGAGTGAGAGAGCTTTAGTGGTTTGTTGTCAGCACTTGGAGGTACACACATTTCTCACAGAGGAGCTGAGAAAGAGAGTGATCCCCCATATCCACACTGCCCTGAGGGCATCAGCACTGTCTGCCCTTCCAAAGCCCACTGTACTACAGCGATAAGGTGATGACATAGAGTAGCCACAGAGTTAGAATGACGGACCAACCCATTCTCTGGTGTGTGCCTCTGGGTTAAGATGCATTGTATGTTCAAAGTTTATAGACCCATGTTCATTCATCATTTCTTCTGAAATTAAGAGTATTGCTGGACTTTTCTTCTTCTTTTACTGCAATAACAGCCTCTTGCATTTTGGTGAATTGTTTTTTTTAATGAACCACAGTTGTAAACTAGACTGCATTTCCACAGAGAAAATGCAAAGTGTGCTTGCTCAAATGACGAACACAACTTTTTATTTTTTATTTTACTCATTTATCTATTTTAATTAAAAGCTGTTATTTTGTAATGTTAGAATTTTTTACTTTAACATCATGGGACTTTTATTTTGTCGTTGTAGGACTTTTATTTTGCCATTAGGAATTTTTGTTAGTCATTTTATGGCTTTGATGTTGCCCAATGGGTGCTTCTATTTTGTAAAATTAAGAATTGAAATTTGCAGATGGAACTTTCTTTTGTCATTTTAAGACTTTTATATTGGCAAGAACGAGGAATGACGAAAGCAAAAATGGACGAGTGCGGGTCAAAATGGCTCTCATTAGGAGTTTGATCAGGCCTGCGTGAGTGAGTGAGGGATGGATAGATGGAGGGATGGATAGAGGTATGAATGGGGGGATGGAGGGATGGAGGAATGGATGGAAGGAAGATAGATTGATGGTTTAAACAGGTCTGTGGGGGCGTGGCCTGAGGTCTCATATGAGGCTTCATAAGACTTGGTCACTGTACAGAGCCTGAAAGTCTCTTCATATGAGTCTGCATTCATTTCAATGGGGTTAAAAATGAATGGAAGTGAATGGGGAAAAAAAGGATGAGTGAAAGAAAAAGAAAAGATAAATGCAGGTCATCACTGTCGGGGAAGTTGGCCCGAGGTATCACATGCAGTTTGGTGGGTTTCGGACGAAGCGTGTCCGAGCAGGACGATCTGAAAGTTGAATCCTATTCATTCCCTATGGGTCTTTTTTTCGCCCGAAAAACGACAAAAACAAAAGAACGACAAAACGTATTAAAAAGCGGTGAACAAGCACACATCTGCGGATCGGGCCCAACGTGTCAGAGTTGGAATGGTGTCTCTATCGCGAAAGCTCTGGGAGGAGTAGGGGCCTATGGCTGCTGTGTGCTTGAGCAAGCACACTAATGATATCTTGTGAAATTTTTAACTCCTCCCCTTCATTGCTCTCTAGAAGCTAAACAGTCTAACAGTTAAACTGATCAAACAGAGTAATGGTGAAAAATAATATATGATTATACTGATAAAAAATATCCAAGCCATTTTCCAGACAGACCAGCCACTAGGGGGCCTGCAGAAAGAGATGGAATGACTCTTGCATCATATAAGGGTTCTATATCAATTAAACTTTTTTTCCCCACTAGAACTTTATTTCCAAGCCAAGAACCATTTAAACATCATCATTTTAAGAGTGTAAAGCTATGACTGGAAACTGTGTGACATTCATTTTTGAATATTACGTGCCGTTCTCTTTGCTTCAAGAGAAGCATTTTTTTCTTTGATCAATGAGACAGCACTCGATGAGGAGTGTTATTTTGCCAGCTGTCCAGTAACACTCTTCTAGCCAGTTGGAAGCTCTTTATTCACATTAGAAAGCTTCAACAAATCACCTAAAACTACATGGAAAAAGACAGGCAGACCTTATGAAAAACTGACCTGCTCATAATCTAAACCATATCTCTCCGTTTATCCGATCCAGTGATCCAGGGTGAAATGGGGCTGGAAAAACTCAGGCGATCATTCATATCTAACGCAGCAGTCAATAAACTATGGGTTTACTTTGTTTCAAAGTCATAAAGGCCTATGGGTGGTGGTAGTAATATGCTTCCCTAGAACAATGCTCACATCACAGACTCTAAAAGCAGATATTAACTAAATGCCTCCAGCCATGATATATTTTGCCATATTTGTGTAAGAGCAGAATGGATGGATTGCGGTGCTGTATTTCAGTCTATCAGTCAGGGTAAGAGACTGGCCTCAGCTCTGCAAGCACCCTCTCAGTTCTGACAACCTGAGCCCATGAGGGCCATAAAGCCACTCACAACTCCCGGCTCATCGGGGATTATAGCCATACCTGCATTGACACGTCATGGTGCACCATTCTCTAACACCAAAACAACCCATCTACTTATGTCTAAGGAAATGGAAACCTATCAAATTTGCATTCAGAAATTCATTGGAGAAATGCCTGAAAATGTAAATAGTGTGGAAGTAATTGTTTGTGCCATAGTGGAATGTCAAAAGGCACACATCTCATCTGACATCCTGATTGGAACCAACGCGACTCAATTTTCCTTGTCTGTGTGGACGCGGCCAGAAACGAGGCTTTGATGGCATTGTAATGTCCTACAGGTTCTCTCATTGAAGAAATATGGCAGTAGAAATAGTCAATGATAGGAAATACATGTTAACTAGCTTATTTTACTGATACGTTGGCATTCCATATAAGCAGTAGAAATAGTGCATGGCCACAGTCAGAATGGTGCCCCGAGAGAGCAGGATGCTGCTATAGACAGAGGTTGAAATGTGCTTGTGTACATTATTACTAGAATATAGGCGGCCTTAAATTCAAAGAGCGGACCCACAGTGAGAATGCAAATGTGGGCACATATTGCTTGCATAAATTTACACTATGCATATAGTGGGGCCGCTTTGCTTTATCAGTGCAAAATAATGCTGCTTCTGCAGAACAGAAACAGCAAATCAGATATAAAGATTTATACTAATTTCCAGAGTGAAAGGGCTACTGGGCAAGTACTGTCAAAAAAAAAGAAAAAAAAAGGACAAGAAAAACGATCTAAAAACTCAGCTGTCCAAAACAGCTAAATTTGTCTGCTCAATTAAAACTACACCAGCTTTCTAAATCAAAGGAAATTACAATAATTATCACAACATCTCTCTGTCATTACTGAAAGCCATACCAGAGATTCTGGATCCTTTTCAGACTCAGCTATCCTAACTGCCTGGGCGAAACCAGCAGACATTTTTAGTAAAGTTAATGGCAGACCATTCCAGAGAGACAGTGCATATCTTACACAGCCTCATCTTCATATACTCCAAATGAGTGTTTGTGCACTCTCTGAACTTAGCAAGCCAGAAACACAATACCAGCAACTCACCCAGATTCCATATGAAGACTAAATAAAAGGCATAATTTTGACCACATTTTGGATGAAGTAAAGAAGAATAGCAAGATATGATATATCTGCTACTGGGAATTAGCAGAGTAAGCAAAAACCTGCTACACATAACTCCTGATTGTTTATGGCATGTCCAGCTAAAATGTTTTTTTTTTTTTTACTTTTCTCAAAGAAAGCTCTTTTCTACCACCATAGGAGAAGATTTGCATTGGGCTGCCAGTGCTAATCTTTTCAGTGCACTTAGGATGCAGTGTATGGCCTCAACTACCTCACTCTTAGCCCATTTTTAACTCAAGACCAATGGCACCTATTAAGGGCTTAGACAGGGCCACTGACAAGTAAGTCAATAGCAATGTGAGGTTACTTCATTAATGATCTAATGGCTGATGGACTAAGGCCTGGAAACAGGCCAGTCAAGCTAACACTAGAAAGCGGGGCCAGTATTTGCTATAAACAGGATAATTCAAGTGGAGCAAAGCCGTTTACATAGACAACCATCACAACTGAACAGGTACATATGCACCTGTGAGCACACACTGTTGGTGCCCATGTTTGTGAAAAGAGTGTCCTCAAGTCTATATGAAGCATACAGTAGGCCTTATTATTCCAGTAGTGACCCAAACAAACACTCCAGGCGAATTAGCATAAAGCAATCCATTAGACAGGCCTTGACACGTGGTGGGGAAATCCACAAAAGGGCTGATCAGAGGAGGACAAGTTCTTTATTTATAATGAAGCATAGAGAGAAGGATGACCGTAAATAGCACAGCACAGCCAAAGCCACTCTGCTACTTTATAATGGTCAGATATAACCCGACTTCACACTCAGTGTTAGAAATGTCAACATCATGAACTAACATTGTTATTTGAATATGTCACATATTTTTTTAACCCTGAAAAATCAACTGTTATGTAAATACAGAATTACAAAAGGACAAGAATAAGAAATGATATGCCATATAATGGCAGCAGCTTAAATACATTTGGCAAGGTTGTTGAGGTGGCTGAAGTGGGATTTTCAGGTGGCTGGAGTGGGATTAGCACGAGAACTTACAATGGACATGTGCATATCGATTGCTACACTGTTTAAAACACACATTTGAACTCCAAATCAGGGTTATTAGTATGTAAGCCACCTCACTCTTGGCTTGCACCTGAGAGAATACTCTGTTGTTCACACTTCCTTAAGCAGATAATGTCCTTTTTAGACTGCCAGATCTCTATGAATGTGTTTCCACAGAAAAATCTTTCTTTGTTACAAGGAGAAATGTATGATAGAAGAAGATGAATTTATTGGAGACAAGATGAAGTAAAACCTCTAATACACTCTCCTGCACTAGTGATTAACAAACGATTAACAGCCACCTAGTCTGGGGGATGGCCTGAGATTCCTTTACAGTGCATGAGAGCTTAAAAGTTTGAGGAAAGGCATAAATGCATGAGAGTTTGCAATCCTGCATGATAAAAACAGCATAATACTAAATAAAACTTGATATAGTGTGTGTCCCCCACATGAGAGGAATACAGGAGGGGAGGCCCCAGGCACTCATGAGCCACTGGGCTGCAGCCTATAGCCTATGTAGCCTATATGACATGATTTTATTCTATTTTATTTTATTCTATTCTATTGTTTTTCTTAATTTTGCTAGTCTTAACTTTGTACTGTCCACTTTCTGCCATGACCAAGCAAATTAATAAAGGTTTATCTTATCTTATCTTATCTTATCTTATATGGTTATTCACACCCTGTATTAAATTGTAAAGTTACATAATAACTAACTGGTGGCTGCAATCGGTAGGTTCTGGTTTTAAATCCCAGGACTGCCAGTGGCACCACTGATACCAATTCTGGCTGTCAGCTGTTTTACTTGGGTGAATGGGTTGAATAGAGAAAGCAATTTTGTTCACTGTTCCGTGCCGTGGTGTGTTCATGTGTGACAAATGGACACTAAACAATAATAAATGTATACGATGTATATTGGATTTGTATTGTGTCTGTATGTTATGAATATTTTTTTATGTGAATGTTCATAACCACTAATGTCCATAATGTGGTGTGGTTTAACACAGTGAACTGATTTTCTGATTTTTTTAAATGAACCATTAAGCCTGATTCTCCAAAGTATTTATGCAAAGGTTTTATTTAGTTCTTTACATATTTCTTTTTGGAAAAGTGGCCACCACTGTGAACAAATACACATACATTAAACCATAACTTGTAAGTGAAGTTCTGCTGACATGAGTAAAGTTAAATGCCAACGTACCATTTAAGATGGAAAGGGCAGCAGCACATCCAACCTTTGTAGTATGCCATTCAGAGTGATTCAGAAATAAAATGAGACCCCACTCTTCAGTGCCTGCCAAGAGATGAGCTTGGTTAAAAAAAAAATTTTTTAAAAAAAGATTGAACAAAAGGAGATTCTGTGGCTACATCTGATTACAGCAGCTCTGCGCAAACACACAGTTAAGTGTTTTTTTCAGTGTAATATATGTACTGCACTATAACAGCATTGGGGTTATTTTCTTCTTTCTTGCTCTCATTGCCATATTACTTCCAATTCAAATAATTTTGACTGTACAGTGGCAGGACAGGCCAAATATGGCAGGACGGGCTAAATCACGTCCATTGGCACTGCTGAAAGGCCATCATGACCTCGAGCTGGCTACTCCATTCAAAATAATGACAGGCAAGCAGTACATCTTTTCCCAAGGCAAAATGCCATGCCTGAAAGGTTTCCATTTGATTAATATTTCTAATGAAACTGCAACATCTTTTTATCTATAAGTTAGTTTTTTGTATGCAGATTACCCAACTAATATGGGCTTGGGGAATTACTTCTCTGTTTGGGGTTTCCAGTCAGAACACATACACACCAAGTGTGATTGTAGCCTTTTACTAATCCTTCTCTCTGCAGCTGTCTCCCTCTCTGCTTTTCTGTCTGTCTTTCTCTTCCCACGTTCCAGTGTTTTCATATAACCCCTCACTTTAATCACGGCACTTACGCGGTCTTACAGTAACCGCTAAAGATATTTTACTGCACACACTGTGCCGCTCCTTTACTCCAGGTCAGTGTTGAGACACAGGTCTTTAAACAGATCAGTGGCTTTCATAGGCCCAGATAGTGGCTGTGTGTGAACATTACATTATTATTAGCTGACCATGCTACAAAGTATCACCTCATGGAGCATTAACATGTCAATAAAGCTTACCAAAAAAAAATAATGTTAATGATGCCCTATTTTTCTGTGTGCTAGGTACACTGCCAAAAATCACTGTAAAATCCAGTAAAAATGAACCAACAAAACAAAAGACGTACTGGAATTAAGCACAATTATCTGCCAATGTAGTGAGAGAATTTCACTTATTAAGCTTTCTTAAAACAAGAAAAAAATGTATTATTGTCTTACTTAGTCAAATCAATTATTCATAAAATAAATACAAAAAGAAAAGAAAACAAAATGCTCTTTCTTTTCAAGATTGTCTGACATTTTTAATTTTTTTGCAGCGTAGCTGTTGTGTGTGACTCCAGTGGCTCTAATTTCATGCCAGTGCAAATGGGGGAACTCCGGAACTACTAATTTGTTTGGATTCAAGCCCATTCGCGCCTGTTTGCTATTTTGGCGGTCAGAAATGACATGCAATGGCATGGGTGGAGTGGCGCAACAAGGGGTGTGTAAAATGTGCCGGTGAAGAGAATCGTCAAATTCAGCTTGGTCAAAAATATGCTGGGACTACACTGACTTACCTTACTGTAAAGAAATGCAAAGAAAACAAATGCAAAACAATTACTCTCTTCAAGCACAGAAGTAAAGACATGTCTAATTACTCACCGTGCTGTTTTGTCTACTAATACTTATTTAACACCCCCACTTAAATTCAAATAGGTAATTTTTCCCAATTACTAACAAAATACAAATAAGGAAAAAACAACACGGTTATGACTATTAAATGTTGAAGGAGATTGTTCCACAGCCTTACACAAAACATTACATAGTTAATACAATCAAAGGAATGTCAAATAACACTAAACTGGCTAAGCCACATTGAAAGCCATCATAAAATTCTGTTCATCCACGTGGCGGGAAAAAAAAGATCCAGGGGGAGTTACAGGCAATCTAAGGCTTTCACTGTTTTTCCAAATTCAGGAGAGAATCAGAAGATCTCCCTGTGAACTGGTCCCTCTGCAACGTATGCAGTACCACTAAAATGCAGCCAATACAAAGAGAAGCCGTTCTATCAGTACAAATCGTTCTATCATATTTTACCAGTGTGCTCCTACAGAGCAGGGCAGCTACATGTGTACTTCGGTAAGATCATTATATTTCTTGACAATTAAAGCCTACTTACAGTGCTTGGAAAAACATATTTTGTATGTCTGACTGTCTTTTTTCAACTATTTAATGATTTTCTTTAGTTTCTTTAGTTACTTTAGTTCTTTATTTAGACAATTTTCCTTAGTTTTATTTGGTTCATTGATGTAACTTCTAGTGTCTTTTTGTAAAACAATTGTCATTTATTTTCATATTATTTACTTTTTATATTTATTTTCTGATGAATTACTTTTTTATAATATGCATATTGTCTAAAAAAGAATATCATTTTTTCTGTTTCATAATAGCAAACTCCCCAATTTTTAATCTGTCTTGCGCTAAAAATCCTTTAGTTTGGAACATAATATCAGAATCACAGCTACAGCACTGTAGCATGTGTTTACACCAGAGGCGGACTGCAGAACCAATCTTTTAGTGCTATGAAGTCAATGTCCCCCACATGGCCTGTAGAAGGTTGCTGTAGGTAGTTTCAAGGGATGAAAAAAGAATGACTGAGTGGCTGAGAGGCTTGCAAATCTCATCCCACAGGTCTGGTTGTAAGGCAAAAAAGCTGAGAACTACTGAATTCATACTTTTAGACTGGTTTTCAAACTGATACGGGCCTCCTGTGCAGGTCAGAGTTAATGCACTTTTTCTGCTGTACAGGAGATGTCTGTTCTGGTGCTTCTACAGCACACAGGCAGCGGTGGAACTTTTTCTTCTGTGTATACTGTAACATGTTCTTGTATTTTATTTTATTTTTCAGGTTCCACATCCGATAGCCTATGTTCCGGTTGTGCTCAATTTCCACCATTGGAAATCAATCTGGAAGCAACTTTTTCGAGCTATATGTCAGGAGACAAGGGTCGAAGGCTTTTATGTGGTGAAAGCAGTTAAATATGGCAGAGAGGATTACTACAGCTTGAGCCTGGCTTGAATGACAGTGTGACAGTACAGGCCCATCAGCTCTGCTCTCCAAATCAAGAGCTTCTAGCAGAAGCCCTGAGACACGCTCACTCACTCACTGATCCCACTAAAAGGTGAAGGAGCAATGGCATCATTGAGGGGAGTGTGTGTGTGTGTGTGTGTGTGTGTGTGTGTGTGTGTGTGTGTGTGTGTAAAAAAAGGGAGGTAGAGAGGAAGAGAGTGAGAGATGTACAGGTCTGGTGTGACCTTGGCTGCAGAGGATGAGGAGTGATGAGTGTATATGTATTGCACACACTGGATCCATTACTCACCGCTCTCTTCTCCAGCAGCTTCATATTGTCATCCTGTCTCTACGTTTTACACAAACACATGCGCACACACATACAAACACACACTCATACACACACACACACACACACACTGCTGAGAGTGTGTAATGGCTCTGCATGCTCCTGCCTCTTATGGCTGTGAATATACAGAGTTCCCCCACGTTCTTCGCATTGAGGTTCCCACCATACGCTTTTCACACCGTTTTTGTTCTCATCTTTATTCCTATTTAAGTCAAAGGCAGAAATTCAATGCACACAGGGGCACGGTGTAGAGCTAGGCTTCACTGGTTTTTCTCTGTGCAGAAAATGAGATCTAATAATGATTTGCTCACCGTGGGTGCTATCAGCACATGAAATCATCCAGGTTAATCAAATGGTTGTTGTGAAGGCCATTTCTTTTTGCACAGCGCTAACCCTTGCCGGTGCGAGTTGAAGAGATCATTGATTTTTAATCTGGAGTGAAAACTCCTTGTCACCCATGGTTGTTTCTGAAATAATGCTGTTTTTGTTACTTAGACTTTTCTCCAGCTCTTCTGGGATGTGCCTCTGTGCCATCTGATGGGATGAAAAGGACAAAAGTTTAAACTTCAGGATTTTGACCATTTCATGTAATTTAATGTGACCTCAGTTTTCAGTCGAAGCAGCCTAAGGATCTTCTTCTGCTTTATTTATATATCCCCTCCACACTTTGGAATAAATGGAAAAAAAAGCTAAATATATTAAGGACGATACATTATGATATATAACATGCCATGGGCAAATATTGATTGCCTGAAAAAGGCCCACATTGTACTGTATCAAAATTAATTATACTCACATAACCAAGGCTCAAACGAAGCCCCGCAAATATTGAAATGTGTACTCTTTAATAAAATAAATTACTTCAATCTTTAAAAAGTGAATTCTATCACAATGATGTGCTGTCATAGTCAAGACCTTGTGGTGTCAATAGAACGTCTATACACAGATGGGGAAAACAAGTCATGAATAAGCCCTTGATTTGAGAGCTACTCACTGAATAAAACCAAACAGAAAATAATTTAAAATATGGCAGAAATCAACTTTCCTTCAACTCATTCAAGGTTCACAGGATGGATATAATGAGGACATTCTGTCATATTCTGTGATATTTAACAGCACAAGGACATCTCCTATGAATAATGATTTGGTACAAGAAGGAACACCGAAACCCACAATTTGATGGTGATAGTTTGACTGGGTTGAATAAGAAAAATCTAAAACTGAGATTTCCTTTCCATGGTGGAGTGGCCATGGCCACATAGCTGTGCTTTCGCACTGGGAGGAAAATGGGCACATGCTCTGCTCAGTTTTAGGCCATATAGGATAAGTAGACATGAGTGATTACGCTTAGCGATTGTTTGTTAAGTAAAGAATGTACTCCTTTCTTAGCGCTGCTCTAATGTGGAACTGTGTATTAGTGATGTGTTATTTTCTTGGACCTGCTTGGCCCTTGTCTGCTTGGCGACCCCCCAAAAAGCCTGGCTTAGGCCCATGGCAGGACTCGCAGATAAAGCCTCAATAAATGTTCAATAAATCATCAGCCTGACCTTTCCTGGCGTGGCAAACCTCCCAGCTCCAAATGTTAAAGACAAGAGAAAGATTGAGACTTGCAGAGGAGTGATGAAGTAGACTCTGCAGCCTCTCCGTCTTTTTCTTTTCCTTCTTTTTCTTTTTTTGAAGCAGAAGCTTTTATGCTCCTTCTCTTCTTCTCTTGGACTATCCGGGCCAGAAGAGAGTACGTGAGCAGGCTGAGAGCAAAATGTGAATCCCAATGTGCCTGATCATAACAAGGAAATCCATTGATTTTTTAACAATCTTCTGCATAGTTAGATTGTAAACCCTGTCATTCATGGTGGTTTGATGTGAAATGTTCCACTTTAGAGAAACTTACCAGTCAGAATTCTTCACAGTAGTGTGTTAGGAACCAGACATCTAAAAAGTCTGAAAACTTGAAAATGACATATCATATTCTTTTCTTGTAATCTCATTTCACTCAAATACAATGTGATTCACATTACCCCAATGTCTCTAAAATCTACCTTACAAAAACTGTGTGAAATTGTTTTAAAAATGACAAGATAGCATTGAGAAGGTTTTTCCACCTACAATATATTTTTATCATGAGTTTATTATTACTTTTTCAATGCATGGTGGAGAGGTGCTTGAAGGCTAAACAGTAATTGCGCTATATTGATTTATATTATATATAAAGTAAATTGTTAATTTTGGACAGCTGTTAATTTTTGGACAGCAAATGAAATTGCTACACTAGTGTTGCAGACATTGTGACCCCTGATTCCTATCACTACCACTGTCAGTACAGTCCTGTACCATGAACCCTTTCACACTGAAACACATGGAACTATGCAGAGCTTGTTTAGAAGTAGGTGTAATTCCCCTTTTACATTCAATTTGAGCTATGTCTAATTGTGCAAACTGTTCATATGATCTCACAAGTCTAGCGCATTTTTTGACTGGTGTGTGTCTCAAAGTGCAGGTCATACACAGTGTACACAGAAATCACCTTTCTGTTCCTCAAACATTTTGATAGGGTCTCAGATGTGTGAGGGACAGAAAGGTGTTTTCTGTGTATATTGTGTATGACCTGCACTTTGAGACACACACCAGTTTCATTAAACAAAATGGGTATTATTTGAACCTGAATCTAGCTAAAGGCTGAGTGCATCAGTGCCACTGTCTCCGCACTACCCGTATTCCTTCTTGTACCTGTTTGGCTGCATGAGCACGTAGGGCAGTGGACGTTTTACATATGTGATCCGTCATAGGGGCAGGATTAATGTTGTTTGCCGGCGCCCAAACACAGCTTGTGGTGCACTGTGGGCGACAGAAAACTTGGCTGGGCCTGGCTGCCACACGGCTGGTAGAGAAATTAACCCTTGGTGGTGATGAGGCTGGAGGCCGCTGCTCAGGTGTCCTTACATATGTTAGCGGTGTCAGGACAAGCCCAGCTCCGGGGCCCCCTGCAGGGAGAGAGCAGCACCAGTGTGCCTGCGCTAGAGGCTGGGCAGAGGGGGAGAGGGCCACTCCTTGGCACAGAGCACTGCCAATATGCTTGCTTTTTTAATGCCGCCTTGTCTTAACTGCCGCAGAGCTTGGGCAGACAATTATCACCACAGAATGTGTGAGGCTGTTCAGCTATCAAACATTGCTGCGCGAGAGTAGTGGAAATCTGAATAGGATGCGCTGGCCATAGACTCTGAATGAAGAATGGTCACAGGTCATTGCAGTGAAGGAATCTGGGCTGACACATCCAAACAGACTACCTTGGAGTGCTAAAGGCTAATTGCTATGGTATCTACTGCATAGGCATACATTTCGGTAAATTCGGCTTCTTTCCTTGACACTGAGTGGATCAAACTAGAAAGAAAATCTTTTAGAAATTACCTGGCAAGGTAGGAAATTGCTTTATGATCAACCATGATCAGTTTGACATCTGACAAAGATAACCTGGTTACATTGGACTGTAACTTTTCAAAATGGACAAGAATTTGCTTCATATCACCGATTTCAATGAAGGGACCATTCATCTTATTATAATTCCTTAGCTCTATCCCTGCTGGGACACAGGTGTCCTAGAGAGAGAGCACATTGGGAACACACAGTGGGACTGATACGCTACATTGCCTATTCTGTAATTACAGCCCAGCTTGTTGAGACTACAGCTGATCAGAAATACCTGCATATTCTACTTAGTCTGCAAATTAAACAGGACGAGTCTGGAGCAGCAGAAGGTTTCGTTTGCATTGCGGTTTGATGGCATTGTTTTTTGCTGGAGAAGCTTTGTGAAACAAAAAGGATACTCTCCTGGTTAGTATACTCAAATGCAATCAAATAACAGTGCAGGAGAGGAGAGATAAAGATAGAATGTCTTAACTGACAGTATCCAGCAGCTGTTGTCATGGTGCTGACCTTTTCTGTGGCCCATGGTGACCTGTAGTTCTGCATTCAAACTTTAAATTGTAAACTTGAACCCTGACATTTCCATGCCTCAGTGCTGGGGTGTTATCTTAGAGGAGAGTGACAGTGCACCAAACGTAACCAGGAGCGGACTTCTGACAGCTGAGAGAGACAGGGAGCGAGAGAGAGAGAGATAGAGAGGGAGACAGAGAGAGAGAGAGAGAGAGAGAGTGAGAGAGAGAGAGAGAGAGAGAGAGAGAGAGCAAGAGAAACAGCGAAAGAGAGAG
>JBBPDC010000149.1:17624389-17649549 GCA_037974485.1 Hemigrammopetersius urotaenia | reverse complement strand
GAGAGAGAGAGAGAGAGAGAGAGAGAGAGAGAGAGAGAGAGAGAGAGAGAGAGAGAGAGAGAGAGAGAGAGATATGGGATTTGTTATTCCGGTGCACCGTTCGGAGAGTCGATACGTCCACAGATTATTCAGATTAGAGAGAGGTTTAACTCCGCTCATTGACTTGATGAAGGTTTTGTCCGGTTAAAAAGCTGACACAGTCCATTACAACTAACATTCCGATATTGATTAAACCATTTCAGGGGCTGGCCTTCTCTGGAGAGCAACTTCAGTAGGTGTTCTGCCTCTCTTTCCCTCTCTCTCTCTCCCTCCCTCTTATTCCCTCTGTCTCTCTCTCTTTCTCATTGTAGCTTTCTGAAATGTGTAAGTTATCTTTAAGTCCCTTAAAGACTCTACAGCCATTGTTGTCCCCAAAGGTATTCGAGGAGACCCGCCATCAATAACATGTTTACTCATCACTATAACACACCCACTGTCGGAGACTGAGCTTTCTGCCGAGAGCAAGTTCTGGGTGAATGGATTCTGTTGGATGTCGACAGTTCACCACAGCTTGGACACACAACGCTGGATCAAAGTGTACTGCCTCTCTATGTCTAGCCACTCTCTCAGAACATGTGCCATGCTGGAAGGACTGTCTCTAACTGAGGTCTCCTAAAAGAAACATGGCTTGATTGCCTGGGCGCCTCTCGCCTGATTGCATTCTGAGTGAGAAATTACTGGGCTTTTGCCAGCTTGCTGCTCACTGGCTCACTGATTACCTTTACATACCTCATTGTTTGTATTAGAATGTAAATTCAAAGAAGCAAGGCCATACTTCTTTTTGTTTGTTTGTTTAGGCCTTTTTTTGTTGTTTTTGCTATTGACCGATCACTGAAATTCTGTGCTTGTATTCTGTCTCTATAGTGAAGTCCATGTTTACTGGCTACCCCAGTTAATTTCCCTCTTTTTCTGTTTATTAGTGATTCAAAGTTCTAATAAGCATGGAGGCCAAAGTGGATGAGGCGCGATATTCTTCAGCCTAATGGCCAATTAAGCCAAGCTAAATGAGAAGGTAGGAGATTACTATCTACTCTAGCCTCCCCCGAGACAGGGGAAAAATTGATTCAACCCTCAACTTTTGTGCTGTTACTGGAAAGAACAGCTCCTTCTAGGAGCTCCGGTGATGGAGTAAAAATAATTTACTGGACAAAACTGGCTTCCCTGTTATACGTCATATTGCTTAAATTTTCTAGATTTTCCTCTCTAAATTTCACCAAATAGCAAATATTAATAAACAATTAACAACAACAACAACAACAACAACAACAATAATAATAATAATAATAATAATAATAATAATAATAATAACAACAATAATAATAATAATAGAGCTCTTTCAACTTTTCTACCAATTTATATCATGTAATGTAGCTAAATATCTAACTTTCTAGCTAGCTCAAATTATTGACTAATTTGAAATGAAACGCTGAACTGATCTGTGTTCACAAACCAAAATATGATATTTACAGGGAAGTGTTAACAGAGGACAGAAGAGAACACCCTTGGGAACCATTAGGTTCTACTGGTACCAGTCTTGAGCAGTATCTGAAAAACACAACTGGAACCTTTGGTTACAACAATGTAATCTTCAGTTTTCTGGCACAGAGAGAAAGAGACAGACCGACAGACAGAGAGAAAGAGACAGAAAGACAGACAGAAAGACAGACAGAGAGACAGAGAGAGAGACACGGCAAGAGAGAGACAGGGAGATATGGGGGGCAGCTTTACCCCATACTGTATCAATTTTGCTCAGTATAAATGACCTAAATAAAGCATTCAATACAGGGACCCAATAGGAGGCTTAGTCCACATATTTATTGAATCCAGGCCCTTTGTCCACTGCCAAAATATTCTGTGGTTTTCTGAAGTTTAGACTACAGTCCTGTGATCCATGATGGATTGTAAATCGGATCCCCTCCTATAATAAGCAAGCCTGGAGTGTGGTGGCATTCCACAGCCAGGGAATAGAGGCTCTAAAGGACTGGAGCACACTGGGTCACACAATGGCTTGATTGACTGCGTCAGATGTGCGGGACGGGCCTGCAGAAATCAAAGCAGCCTCATTTAAACACACATCAGGAAGGAATGGACAAGTCAGTGCTGTAGTTCTAAAGAAGCAGCCATTCCCGTTCATAAGGCTTACCCAAGGCCATCGATGAGCCTGAATAGGACAGAAAAAATTCACACAATTTTCATAACTACTCCAGATCAAGAGACACAGAGAGAGAGTGAGAGAGAGAAAGAGAGTGAAGGCATTATTTGAGGGAAAACAGTGGGTGCTCTACCATCCCTCTCTCTTTATTATACCCACGTGGTGAAAATTGCGGTGTCCCCTCCCCCCACCATGTTTAGAAGTGGAGGACATCAACATGCACAGCGTGTAATGATGTCAAAGAGCTATTTCATGGTGAATGTTTGGTTTGAATTAGAGGCCAGCGGGAGAGCGCACTCTCACACACTCTCAACCACCCTCGCAGGGTCCCTTTGTTCCTCCTTGCTCTGTGCTGCAGATGGGACCTCCGCCTCTCTCTCTCTCTCACTTACTTTGACACACTGTCCCTCTGCCTCTCTTATTTCACCATTATGTATATGGTCTTTGCCGCAGTCATGACTTCTTACTAACTGAGATGGGCGTGGACGAACACACATGCGCACACACACAAACACACACACACACATAGAGATACACATCAGTGCGTGGGGTCATCCATAGGTTCCAAATGTATTAAATCACTGCCATCATTTCTGTTACCAACTGTTAGAAACTCAGTTTGTCATTTTTGTTGGTGTTTATAATTTGGTAACACCTTGTAACACATATTTAATCACCAGAGATTCACAATCACTAATATCTTTTTTTTTTGGAGATATCAGAGAAAAACAGTTTTGTTCTGACAGTTATAATATAGGCTTATCAGACCAACAAATAGTCATTTGTATATAACTTCTTTTCACCTTGCCTTAATAACAGGTAATGGTAATGATAACCGGTAATGATTACATCAGTATACTGAGGCTGTCCCGTTTGTCCATCTGTCCATTCCACGACAGTCTATTACAGCATTTCAGCTGCTGTTTCAAAGTGTTAATTGTGATTATTTTTCTGGAGATTTTACTGGTCAGTCAAAGTGACCCAGGGTGTCAACGTGTCTGTTGAACCAGTCGCATATGGATTTGGTTCTTATACACCCTACCGTTATCCTGGAATACTGGATGCTTAACGAATAGTGAAGAAATAATGCATTTGACTGATTTTTTGCCCAGAGATCTTATGGACTTACCTATCCCTAATAAACACACATACACATAAACAGGCCTGGGAGTGAAAAACATACAGTAATACATGTCTCTCTCTCTCTCTCTCAGTGTTTCTCTCTTAATCTCTCTCTCTCTCATTCCACCATTATGCTCTCTGCTGCAGTCCTGATTCTCACATTCTGAACTGGACACACTTGCACCCCCATGCACAAACACAAAAGAAATGCACACAGATGGGCCTGACCAAAAAACATGTCCATCTCCACCTTAAAAAATACTGCACATTTAAATCCGCAAACCACCCCAAGGCATTCTTTCATACACATCATCTACTGCCATCGCCTTACTCAGGATCGGAAAAGAACAGTTTTAAAAGTTTCTGTCATTTTTTGCCTCCATCTAGAGGAAGCGAAGGATGTCTGTGAGCTGAATGAGGATGGTGACGAGCTGACATGGCTGAATGAATAAATGTGGGAGTTGGAGAAAGGGAAAGGACAGGAGTGCAGAGCCAGGCCGTCTATGACCTTTTTAAGATCCCAGTCAAATGGATAAATAAGATCCCGAGGTGACTGTCATTTACAGGTCGGCTATTGATGTGGAGCTGGCCAGTCCTGAGAGAGCAGGCCACTCCGCCTGTGAGACAGCAAGCAGTACACACACACACACCAACTTCACAGAACATGCATGCCATTGGATGATACACCACAAATAAAGGTGGAGCAGCTTGGCAATGTCAGAATGTGGGAACAAAATGGAGATGGATTTTGATATATATAAAATGCATTGTATTTAAAACCTGCACTTCATGCTCTTCACATGTAGAATCTGGCCTTTACTCTCTCGTATTATTTTTTTTAATATTGCAGTCAGTAGCCAGGATTACATGGTCAAATACTCACAAAGCTAAAGGTCCCTAAATGATATTGGCTTGGATCTTTGGTTATGGTGATGAATGGATGGATGAATAGAAACAAACAAACAAACAAATAAATACAATTTAGTTAGTGTAGAACCATTACTTTACGCTGAGGATCCTGATACAGAGCAATCTCTTCTATGGATCTTCTATGGTCTCGTACCATTTCATGCTTTCAGCACATTTATTTAGTTTACATTTCAACACCATCATATCAAAACCTTGCAAAAATTTTTAAAACATATGAAAACACCAGCTGCCCTTTACTCATTTGCATCCTCACCCCATAAATCTCAGGCTTATTTTCAGTTATTAATTCCAAATATCAGAAACTATATGGGAACTGTAGGCCAAAATCTAATATTTTCATACATGTTCCTGCTAATGTTGATGTTGTTTAAATATTAACAATTACACAAACTGAAGCTAAATGCCACTGGATATAACATTTGTTAATGTTACAAATGAAGTAAAATCATCGTAAGAACAAAGGACAAAGTAAATACATCTTCACACATAATATCAGTTAAATCTAAACATCTGTTGTTAATGCAGTTATGAGAGGGAAGAAACTGGATGCTGAAATCACTTCTATCCTCTGTTTTATAGATATGTTTGTAACAAAAAGGTACTAAAATCAATTTCAGTGAATGTACATTAAAGTTTGTTCTTTGTAATATACATATGATATACATTGACGTTCACATATATATGGTGTGGATTTTGTCTTTTCACATCTTCTTCCCCTGTTCTTTGGCTCAGGGCTCATCCCTTCAAAACAATGGATACTTCTGCTGTCATTTCTCTGCTTCCACTCATCTCTCTGGGCCACAGCTAATAACGTGGCATGCTTTCTTAACTTGTGGTCAAGGATGCCTCACTTTAACTCATCACGTGAGGAAATGGCAGTGACAGGACTGCTGCAGGCTGATGTTCTGGGGAAAACTAGCATAAGCTCCTTATCGTAAAACATTAAGTTTACGCCCAAAGGTGAATGCTTGTGTCAGTTTCTGAGGCCTCCTGGAAATCCCTGCATTGATGTGACAGGTCAGTGCACACTAGCCCCCAGCTGAAGGACGCCTCATGCGCACACACCCCACACACAAACACACGAGACACAAAAGTACTGTACTCTTTAATTGCCATAATTTCTACTCAGCTGTCAAAAGAACAAACAAACAAACAAACAAAAACAAATAAACACACAAAAAAGACAACGAGGCCCATTCAAATCCCAAAATAGACCAATTCCAAAATGTGGAATTGCTCATTAATTTACAAAAATCCCATATGGCCAATATTTATTTCAGGATGTGGACAAACATATTTCAGTCAATCCACTTTTTTGACTGTAGATCTAGTTTTGTTTGTTTCTTTAACACAAAGAAGTATTTTCATGTTTGTTTGCTTGCTTGTTAGTTTGCTCTTAAGAAAATCACATGCTTCATTCACAGCTATTCATTAAATTAAGTGGTGCATGATTTATTCACGGTCATAAGAAGGAAAACAACACCAAGGTGTGCTGTATATCTCGAACTCTGGAGAGTTAATATGATAATGGTAGGTGTCTGGTCTTTTGTTCTTTTATTTACTTAAACGTGCTGCTTAACATAAAAAATGCCCTGCTTTTTCCAAGGTTGGACTCAACTGTTTTTTAAAGTGAAATGGAATGATTTGAAGTTGTTGCAGGTGAAGCACCAGACTGTTTAATGGAGATCAGCCTGGTAAATCATTTGCACGCTACCGTGTACATATGCAATGTGTATCTGGATCGATTAAAAGGGTTTTGAAGGGGTCATGGAGGATGCCTGGAGGAGAACAGGAGTCAGGCGTAATGCTGGGTGTCAGACTGTTGACATTTCAGATGTACAGAAATGTTCCACATACAAGAACTAGGTGCTAGAGGTGGTGAGAGAGGGAGAGATGGGGAGAGAGAGAGAGAGAGAGAGAGAGAGAATATTGGCATGGATCCAAGAGAATACAGACCCTATAGTAACACACCCTTGTATCTGTGAAATGGCAACTTCACGGGGGGAACAATTCCTTAAGTGTAAGTTGCATGACCAGTAATTCTGGACCAATTCTATAGATCACTTCGCCTTGAATTTTTCAGAAAACGTACAGATGAAGAAGGAAAGCAAAATATATATATTTAGGGTAATTCAATGCTTACTGCACTCCTTAGCGTGGATCAAGTTGAAAGCAAGTGCACACACAGACACACACACACACAGACGTTTAAATGAACTAGATTAATCCTATTCTGACACCCCAACAAAACGTCCCATGATTACAGAGAGAGGGAATAGTAGGTCTATAGTTGCCCCTAATGTAATGCGGCCCACATTGTGTGGATGGAGTGACCCATATGTGTGGTGCGGTATTGGGTCGGTGCTGGTCCCTACTGCTCTTCTCCTGCCTGCCCGCCCTGGCTCCCACTTCTGGGCTTGGCCAGGCCCCTGACGAGACCATCTTAAAAATGCTCTAAGATCCTCTGTCCTTTACTGTCTCATTCAAAGAGCTCCATCTTTAATATTCAGTGCCGCAAGATGGTGGGAGCATTTGTTCCCTCCACCACATTAAAATAACCCAGAGTTGTACTCCAAGCTTGAACTTGGGTATCCAAAGTGGGGCTGTAAATTCGCCATATCAAGGTCATGCTGTTTTTCTGCTCTTATGGAGAAGCACTTGCAAACCACCAGAATTTATGCATGTTATGATTTACTGTAATTGATAGTGTAATGCTGTCAGTCTTACTCTTGAAGGTCAGTCTCATTCACAACCCATGTTCTTCTGTATAACTTGCTACAAGCAGATTGGTGGGCACACACACACACACACCCACGGCATAAGGTATGATGAGGTGCGGGGTCTTGTCTGGAGAGACAGAGTGGCTGAATGGCCTCGGGCCTGCCGATCTCTGTCTAAATGATGGCCACACTCTGGGCTCCTCTGACATACTCTCCTGTGTGTGTGTGGGTTCACCCTGCACACACCGCAATATGATTCTTGTTTCAAGAAACAGCTTAAAGGGGCAATTAAAGAATAACCTTGAAAAATAAAATACCCAAGGCCAGAAAACACTGTTTTGAAGTATGGTTACAGAAATCTTCCACCAATTAACATTCTGTGCCAGGTATAACAATAAACATGGCTAGTAATGCACTTCAAAGAAGTGTGAACTTCTCAATAAAGTATGAACAACGTTTATTATTATTATTATTATTATTATTATTTTTATTACTGTTACTATTATTATGATTATTATAAGTGTATACACATCTAAAGCCCTTGAAAAAAATCCCTCATTATGCGAGCATATTGCAGGAGGCATACAAAAAGTGAGAGGAGAAAAGAAAGTGCTTGAGAATAACGATCTACGTTTTCATGATAAAAAGGTCTTTGAATGGCTGCTCTTTTAAAAGCTCCTTTTTTTGCTATTATTTCTCTTCCTTCTCTGGCCAGAAGACTGAAGCTTGACCGGGAGTACAGTATAATCATGTTGACACAGTATATAGAATCTAAAAAAAGGGAAAAAAAGATGAAAAAACCCCCTTAAAGGGCCCTTATCATTAAAAACTGAAGTTTCTAAACATATCATTCATTCCTCAATACATACAAAATATAGGTATTATGGTTATGCAATTTCTGCACAGATCAAACGTATATTGCATATTTCCATATTAATGGGAATATGTACACTGATTATAATTCATTTGCTGAATTCATCACATTGGCAAAGTTTTTTCCAATATTTTGATTGTAGTATAGAAATATTCATGTCATCTGGTGAGATCTATTCATGGATTATCAATTATATTCAGTAATGAGGATGGTGAAGACCACTAAAAAGTCTTTTTACTTCTTAAAGTAGCTCACGATTGATTTTGATGTATGCTTTAAATCATTTGATGTATGCTTTAAGTCTTGTAACTTTCAATCTAGTTTCTTCTTCAGTTTCTTCAGTGACCTTGGAGGTTTTCAGTTTGATCTGTTGAAATTTAGTGGAACCTTTTGATGACCTTGCCATGTAGATATTCTTGTGCAACAACACTGCACAGTGTGCTACCATTCTTGTACCAGAGGGTCTTTGGCAGTGATGTGGGAGTTTTGCTTTTGCAAAAAATGATAATTACAAGCAAGGGGGGTTTAAATACATATTTAGTCTTCTGTTGCCCTGAAAGCGTCAATTTCTTTTAGCTTCAGATCTTCAGCCATCCACTTAAATGGGCCCTTGGCTGTTGAGTATAAGCACAACGCCCTGAAAGGTTAGAAAAGTTGGATAACTTATTCTCTGGAACTGCCTAAGCCTGACTCTGATTGAGGCCTAATGAGACAACAGGCACTGAGGCCTTGTGAAAATAGTGGATTGACTGAAGGGGTACCCAAATATTTGAACATGACACATTTTATTTTTGTTGTTTTTCACATTAAATACAGCAAATCAATGGAAATATTGCATTACATTTGAGGAAATGTGTCATTTAAATATGACAGCTTTAAGTATCACAACTGTATGAATCTCAAGTAGCAGTAGCAAAAAAAAAAAAAAAACACCAAAAACGCTTGTTTAATTATGAGGGATTACGAGGGTTTGGAGACTGGTCATGTGAAAATGAATTACAGCTCTTCATGGGGCATAAAATCACACAAACAATTCCAGAAAAAATGAATAATTGTATGGCTTTACTTCTACATGAAGGCAGAAAGCATACAGCATGCTCACTTTTAGGGTGGAGATCACTTACAACAGCAGCATACTGTGGCAATGGACGAAAAAAAACCCCAAAAAGATTCTACTGAGATGGCAAAGAGTGCTGTGAAATAAGAAGAGGAAGTCTTCATCCATGAAGAGGACATTAAATAATGAACCTGGCACTGCTGACCAGCCCATTAAGCTGAGCCTTTATGGGCCATTATGCACTGGGTCAATGAACACACAAGCGCAAGCTTTCCATACTTGGGTGGCAACATACCCCAGGCTGGCACACTACTTTTTCAATTTTGTTTGTGTGTGGACATGCACCGAAAAGGACGTTCCATGTGTAGACCTACACCCAAATGTTGTGTTTGTGGAGTTGTGCTGTACTGTGAAGGAGTGGATAATGTGCAGGTATAATGTTGCAATGTCAAAAAAATGGAACAAAAAATAAAATAAAATACTCACCATTTTGGATAGCATGTTTAGGTGGAGCTTCTGCTTTCCTGGGAACTCCCAGCTTCCTAAAATGAATCATCATAATGTGCAGTATCAACATAATACTATTTTTGCCATGTTGGTCGCCCCTGCTGTTAATCCAATTCTTTTTTTTTTTTTTTGGATGTGTTTTGAACCGGGTATCTCCCCCAATGCTTGTGCTGATATATACGATTACAGCAGCACTCTTGGGAGTGAGCCTATGCAACGATATAACACACTCTTACAAAGCAAGCAGCGACTCTCCACTCATAGGGTTACCAGTAAATAGAAAGGCAGCTTTCCAGAAAGCAGGGGAATCTTATGTTATTGTATGTGTATGTGTGTGTGTGCACTGTGGGGGGCGAAAGGGGTGCAGGGTGAGCCATGCAGCTCCATTCTCCTCCTCGCTGTCAGGAAATATAATTTGCGCCTTCAGTGATTCACCTGGTTCATATGCAGCATGCAAATTTATTTCCCTAATAATCAGAGCAGGAGATTGCCCAGGAGGATTAATGGCATCATTCCTTATGCACCCACAGCCTCCTGGACCGCTAGGATATTACCCACCTCTGACATGGAAAAATTGTGTTAGTTCTACAGAGAAAACGCCTGGATATTTGTCCTGCTCGACAATATAATAGGCTGGTGCATCATCAGATTGCAATGTCATTTCAAAAACCTTGAATACAAATAATGTACAGTGGGAGAATAGATGGTGCATTCCTTAATACAGTGGGCTAGTTATCCTTCATACAGGTATAAAGGAAGCTCTTTGACGCCAGCCCTTATTTAAATGAAGCTCAGCGCATCCAGCCGCTCTGGGCTCTATCCTAGGACAGAACCTTTTTGCCCCTCTTTTAATTCATCTTTCTCCCTCTCTCTCTCCTTTTTTCCATCTCCTCTCCTCTCCTCTCCTCTCAGAAAATCTCTTTTTCTCCTTCGGCCTTTTAAAGCAAACAGCATGAAATATGTATGGAACGGACATATTAATTATCCTGCAATGTGGGGAAAACAATGCGGCGGTGGCATGGCGTGTTCGGGAGCTGATCTGTCACCAGGGCACAGGGAGGGAGAGAGTGGTGGAGAAAGGAAAAACCTAATTAACAAGATAAGTGACCAACAGGAACCCTCTGTCAGAAGTCACACCCACCCCGGAGCTTAGCCAGCATGGCCGCCGCCAGGGCTGCAGCGTTATCACACCGCTGCCCGGCCCGCCATCTTGATGAAGCTGCCCCGTTTCTGTTGTGATCTAATGCTGCCCAGGGCCCTTCTCCCCATGAACACTCACTCCAACCCCAGATCTATGAGAGCAGAGTGTTCAGCGGCAACACAATCAACAATGCAAGTCACGATTTTAGACACAATATGAGCCTTTCTCAGCAAAATGCTCGGTGAGCCAGCAGAAAGATACAGTAACTTCAGTCGTCACGGCGTGAGGTAAAGAGGGAAGCAGATTAGCTTGTAACGATTAGAGGAAAAAAAAGTGAATCAATATTTCATCATAGGGAGAAATCCATAACTGCCCTTTGTTTAATTTATGCTTGACACAGTGGATCGCGTTTCCTTGGAGGTTGGTCATGGGGTTTCCGGAGGGCTGTGGAGTGCTCTTCATCAGTCCAGAGCAGACTAATCCTGTCTAACATCTGCTTAATACATCCAGCCCGGGCCACGCGGCCCAGCACAAAGAGAACATCAGGGTGAATGGATAAGAGCAGACTAGGCCAGGAATGGAAACACTCTCCACGAAGAAGTCTCCCTTCATTCTTTTCACTCTCCCTCGTTCTTTCTTTCTCTTTTGCTCCCTTTGATCTTCTTCGAGACCATGGGGTGGCCTGAGGTGAGGCGCAGTATTTTCTCCCTCTGTCACCCTCTCATTACGGCCTTGACATCCCCCCTTTTGGCTCTCCATCATCAAATTATAGGAAAGAATTCTTCTCGGTGAAAAACGACAGTGTTCTCACCCCGCCATTGTCCAGCGGATGGAGCCAAGAGCAACACTGTGGAGGACCAAGTCCTCAGAGTTCACAGACACTATGCAAACACTGTATCAAGCCATTACCCTGCACATCCAGCTGAGATAAAAGACCACTCACTTTCCGGGCACATGCTGTATATCAACAAGATCATCAAGTCCCCCCTGTCTGGCCTTCTGCAATACAAAAGTTCTTCTGCACTAAGCCTCTGTTTACCAGAGATCCCCTCCATACAAATAAAAAGGTCAGGGCTGAGGTCAAGGACAAGTCTCCCTGAAGAAAAAAAGGACATTTTTTTCATAAGTCTCAGATTCCTCTCCAATCACTGCAGATTCATATGGGGGCACTGCATCCATCGTCATCAGCTGTAAAGAAGAAGTTACAGAAGCCACCGGTGACCAATTATACAGAGGTAAGGCTGAGGAACAGTGTGAAAAATGCATCTGAATGGCCAGCCAGGTCTGTGTGGCCAGGAACTGTCATGATGCTCCAAAGCACAGAAGTCATGCACAAAGTCACCTTTTTGGGCATCATTTTTGCAGGTCTGCATCTCTCTGGAGTATAGGTAGTCCAAACACATTATGAACCCTGTATCCATCTTTAAGCCATTCACCTTTATCACTGCAGCCCAGAAACTGAAGAGAAAAAGCTCTGCCGTTAAACAAATGCACATAAGCAATATTAGTCTCTGACAAGTACACACTTCTTCTCAATATGCCTTCAAAAAGTCATAGAGATATAGAACCTAACAGTGTTACAAACGTGCTCCCCTGTTTCCCAAAAACTGTCCCAAAATGTACCGATGCAAATTAATTCTTATATTTAATATAATATATGCACTTTATGGTTTGTGGACATTTTATGAAGAACTGACCAATGTAAGTTAAGACTGTATTTGCTTTCTCCTGCAAAGTAACTATTTTGGAGGTACATGTCTTAGGACAGTAATGATCTGCAAAACAGCTTCTACATCACTGATGCCCTAATAGGTTACACCAACACTTCACACACGTTACTCAGACATGCTATGTCACCACAGAAGTCATGCTTCAGATCCTGCAGGCCAGACGTTGCTTATATGAGATGAGGCAGGATTGCTTTGAAATGACCTGTCGCTATCCAGTGTGGCTGGTGATTAAGATGTGCACACGTTTAGTGAAAGTTATTAATGACTCTTTTCATCTGAAATGGGATTTATTAAAATGAACGCATAATTAAATTTAGCGATGAGCCACGTTGAACAATGTCAGATAGCGGCTACTTTGATTTTGTTTTAAAGTAATTATGCAGAATTGACATGAGTGAGTGTGGTGCTGTGGCCCCTTTAATGAATTAAATAAGAAAAATAGCCCAAGTTTCAGAGTCTGGCAGGAGTTAATTGCACTGATATGATGGTTACTCTAAATGCTGTCATTTCATTTTTGTTCTCCACTTCTTTCACTTTTTTTCTTTTCTTTCTGTGGATTTTGCGTTTTTTTACTTTCTCTTCTTTTAATTATCAGGGATTTTCATAGCTCCTGTCATATAGGGAAAACGGATTAACCCCTTGTGATCAATTTGCATTGTTTTGCTCATTAAAAGCATGACTTTCAAACAAGTCATACCAACACATGTATTTATAGTTCTGTTTATTACCTTTACGGCAGACACGACATCACACGATGATGTATTTTTTCGTGATAATAGAGATGTCAGGCTGATTCTTCACTTTACGAGGAGCTTTATTAGACTTTATAGCTGCTTAAAAGCATGAGACATGAATGCCTTCTGTGTAAAACCCCCCCCCAAAAAACAGGACTAACGTTAAGGACAAGAGGTGGTACAGGAGCTGATTTATGGTTCAGGGTTTTTGGACCTGCCCCCATCCATTGTTCTGAATAATGAACCCCCACCTGGTGCAAAACCCAAGCCAAACTCACTACTGTGCAAGCTGGGCTTTATTAAAATATAAATATTTGATTTACAGTTTCCCTTTCGTAATATATTACACTGCATCTGATCAATTGTGCTTAAAACTAGTTTGTTTTTCAGAAAACGAGCCTGTTTCCCAGTCTAATTTGCAAATAAAGCAGTAGATGTGATTCATCACTCCAGTAAAGAGCAAATCCAAACCATGTTCATTCTCAATACTTTAAATATTGTGTTCAGGAAACACATTTAAAACATCTAAAGACATGTATAACATGTAGACACTGTTCACTGATTTATGTTAATCTAGTATTACGTAAAATTGATCATTCAGTTTAAAAAGAAGTGTAATTATCTACATACATAATGAGATAACTACACATAAATGTTTACACATTGTGTGTGTGTGTGTGTGTGTGTGTGTGCGTGAGTGTGTTTGAGTGTGTGTCATGTTCACAGCAAACAAGCTGTTTGCCATTTGCACATTCTCCGGAAGTGAAAAAGTGCTGATGATGCAACGTTTGCTTACCTCTCATACGCTGTCAAAAAGAGGGAGGAAGAGGGAGGAAAAAAGGGGCTGTGTTTGCATTTCAAAACTGGTCAGTCCCTCTCCATTCCCCACATGTCTCCTCTCTTTGCGAGAGTGTGTGCTGACAGGCCTGCGGGGGTGATTTTGAAGGACCTTTACTTCCAAAACATATAGCGGGTTCAGCCTCCATCAGCGACACAGCACACGGACAGGCAGAGAACTCTGAGGTATGACGAGCCAGGCCCAACAACAAACTCACAGACCTCCGAGTTTACCAAAACATTGCCATGGCGACAGATCGCACAAAAGCCTTAATTTGGCCCTTTGGCCACAACAAGACGCAGGCTGAAATGAACTGCATCCCTACTCTCGCGTGAACATAATAAACTCTCCCGCACCAAACAAGCGCTGAAAATAAGCCCTGGGTCTGGACGACCCCGCACATGGCACAGAGCTGCACTGTAAACATAGGTGCTGCGTTTGTGCAGCCACAAATAGTGCCTTTCATATGAGGTGAGGAGAGGTTATCAACATCACGGCCCCACATGCAGCTGGCCACATATTAATTATCACACTCAGTATTCACGCCTGTTTCTCCGAGCCGAGGTGATATTTGGCTGGGGATGTGAGGTCTCATTATTACAGGGTCCGCTCGCCGAGTCCTCTGCTCCTCCTGTCCGCCAAATAAATAAATAAATAAATAAATAAATAGAGAAGAGGAAAAAAAATAAAGAGTCACTCGCTGTCCTCTGGCTCCCTGTGGAAATCGGCGAGCCCATCTCAGTGCTTAGCAACCAGCCCTGGGGCCTGTTTTGCACAGCTTAATTCAGATGTGAGTTAGCGGCAGTTGATTGGCTCGGCTGCCCACTCCTCCCTCTCTGTCTCTCTCTCTCTCTCTCCCTCTCTCATACAATAGATGCAGAGGCTGCTGCTTGTGACAGTAATGAAGGATGGCTAGGACAAGAGGGGGGCTGCACTGGGACTATACTCGCAGGAGATAATGGTCAGCGCGTTCTATAAGAGCTGTGAAAACCATTTACAAAAAGTTTAGCTCTTCCATATGACTCTTCCAGCATTTCAGTATTTTAAGTGAGTTTTCCTCTTTTCAGCGCTACATTTTTTTTTCCCAATGAAGGTGTTAGCATGGCTGGTACGTCTCTTTTAAAAGAGAAACCTGCACTGATAAGCTTATTCAAGCATCACAGAATTTTAATACTAACACTTCATAAACAGGGAAAACTACATCAAGCAATATTTAGGCTTTTGGCTTGTCTTGATAGGCTCTGTGTGGAGTTCTCTGCACCATTACCAAATCTGGGGAAAAAAAACTTTAAGCTTTGTTGTCTTTGAATGTATTTATTGTATTTGAATTTTTATGTTTAATATTGCTAAAAATACTATACCATGAATACTGTTGATATAGTGGTGATATAGTGTGCTATAACAAAACTGCCAAAATTCAGCACACCAATATTAAACAACACACCAATATTTTCTCTTATTTTTTTTCCATTTTGTAAATATTGCAGTGTGGAAAAGTATATTCTCCAAATACAAGGTAACCGTTTGATACAAATAAATAATACATTTATTTAATATTATTATTAAATAATATTATGATTTATGTAGGATAAACGTCCACATATTGAATCAAATTGCCAGTAATTAAGCATGTGGTTCTAAAATAAGAGGCTAAGCTGGCACCAGTGTAAAAACACAATAGTTTCCACACAATATGAATTACAGTGGTATTATATTGGTGTACACAGTACAGGAATGGATGTAATAAGTCCATTGCCTCCCACTACTGCTGAGCGCTGGAGCTGCTCAGTCACAAGCAGAGAGAGAGAGAGAAGAGAGAGAGAGAGAGAGAGAGAGAGGGGGAAGGAAAGTGGAATGAAATGAGCTCAACATGGACTCACACCACTGAGGCACAGTTTAACATCTTCACTGATAGCGGGTCAATTACCTGTGTGTAATTGCAATAATTCCAATAACGCTGCAGTCATGCTTGACAGTTTCCAGACCAGGTCCAGTAATTGCAGGGTGATGTATATGACTGCAATCAAAGGAGTGCCACTGGATCTAGGCTTTGCCTTGCACAGTGGAACCGACAATACTTAATGCAATAAAACCTGGGCTTATTAGCACTGCTCTAAATGGCAAATTGGTGTGAATACCAAATTGTTCAGGTTATGATTGAGGGGAGAAAAGTTGAAGAGGAGAGACTCAAGTGCGAAAAAGAGTGATTTTAGCAAAGGCCTCAGAAAAACTCCAGAATTAACATCATTTGTGAAACTTAATGTGCTGACTTGTGCCTACTAGTTGAACATAAATTGTTTTGGGGGTTTTTTTCCAGCTTTTTTTTGTCAGAAAATCCATCTGTCTGCGGAAATTATGTACATCCTGGCAAGCATGCATGCCACTTTGATAATGCCGCCCTCTTCAGTAGCTCCCATTCACTGGTTCAGCTTTCTTCATTTCAGCATCATCTTTTCTGCACATACACTGATATCATCACTCCAGGAAAGAAGCTCTTCTCCTGCGTGCGCACGCTAACAGTAACATGGAGCAACAAGGGGGTAATGTGACCGGAGTGCATTTACTGAGGTAATTAAACCCTAAAGCAGAGAGAAGATGGGGAGAGAACTGCAGGGACAGAGAAATATTGCCCAATAGTGGGGCCATTCTGTTAATAGGGCCCGCATGATGATGGATCTTGCGAAGTGGCCTCTCCGCATTAGCAGGAAGGCATTAATAAACAGGAATGGGTTAATAGTGCAGAAAAAGCCAGCAGTCAGACCGTGGGGGTGTAGAATATTCCTTTCTTAAGTCAGCTGTAAGTAATTACACCATGGTGAGCTTCTGACGATTACCATAACAGAGCAATTGGACGTGAAAAATGGATAATAGTATGGACATGGAAGTGTGTTTAGAGAGCGTCTGGGAGACTTGGTTAATACCATGCATTCTGCTCCCTCTCCCAGGAAATGTGAGGGAGGGGGCTGAAGGGAGAGGGCTCAGGCGGGGGGGGGGCACATGCTGGTGATTTCTGCACAAGGGGCTCAGTGCTGCTCTTTAGGGCGACCCTCTGAAACTTTTCAGATTTATACATTGTGACAAGGCCTCTCCCTCTGTTAACCCCGAGTTTTCTCCTTCGTATTTGGCAGCTGTCCATTCCATACATACACACCGCAAGACAATTCGCAGCCGCACCACACGCAAATGAAAAAAGAGAACCTTGAAAGCCTAGACGCTCTTGGCTTTGGACCATGAGATTGTAGTGTGTCGTGGCGAAACATGAAACGTTCCTGTTTGTGTTTAATGTTCATGTCTTGGCATTAGGTTGCTCAAATTATTCTCCTGTCATATAGATCCCAGAATAGCCTTTAATCAAACCTACAACTCAAGCAGAAAGAGTAGCCCTTCTATTGGCAGGTTAGTGGCTCCTTAATCTCACATTAATAACGTTCATATGGAGTAATGAAAATATAATAAGAGCAGACCTCCATCACGAGCAGATGGCTGAGATATGCATTACACATTCCTGAGCTCCATCATACACTCACACTGGTTTTGTGCTTTTCTCTCCAGACCCGGCCTATGTCTAAGTTCATCAAAGGTAGGATAGCCAGCTCTGACATTAAAATGACTCTGACACACACACACACACGTACGCGCGCGCGCGCACACACACACACACACACACACACACACACACACACACACACACACAGATCAAGAAGAACTCACAATGTGGACATTCAGATCTCAGCTGTGACACCCAGGACAGGCTGACTTTGTTCTTGACTGTAAAGGATGGAATAAAAAGAAGGCTGGAGACTAAAGCTCAGACATCTCAATCCAAACAATCCCAGTAGCCTCCAGTTGACGGGTCCCACAGCTGGGCTAACACTTCTCTCTGGACCACAGGGCCCTGGGGTTAGAGGTCATTTAGCTCGGCAGGACTTCCTTTGGGAGTCTCAAAACATTCTTTCAGTAACAAAGCCATTCTCACTCACAGGTGTATGAGTATGTGAAGTTGAGATGGAGAAAGAACAAGAGAATGAGAGAGAAAGAAAGAAAGAAAGAAAGAAAGAAAGAAAGAAAGAAAGAAAGAAAGAAAGAAAGAAAGAGAGACAGAGAGAGGAGACAGACTATTCTGCATTAAAAAAGAGTGACCTTGAAATAAAACTAAAACATATAAGGCTGCAGTATTAAAAGGCCACATACTTTGTTGTTCCCCACAAAGGTTTGTGTCTAAAACAGTGGAAATTCATCCTAAATGACAATTTTCCAATCTCTCCGTATTGCTTAAAATTAAACAGGCTTTTATTGTTACTATGTCTTCATATTTTTAAAAATTACCTCTGTTCAGACCAGATGCCCTGTATTGTCTCATTCCAAAAGCATTCTAGGCTGAACTACCATAGACTGAATAGGTAGATATATGTAAATATGTAGTTTTCTGTGACATAAAAAAAATAAAAATCAATGGAAATATACTGTTTTTGCCTTTTAAAATGATTTTGGTGAAAAAATGGGGTTTTCCACAAAATGACACAAAGTAATGACACTTTCTCTTGACCCACAGTGTTTTGCAAGCTTTTAAAGATTGAGAGATTGTTAGGAAACACACACAAGGATTCAGCAGCTAGCTTCGAAACAAAACGTGCAAAAAAAAGACAGAGATACTAATCTTTTCATCATCTTGCTAGCTGCTGTTACAGAAGCTTCCTCTGACTGATTCCTCCAAAAAATGAGGCCAGAAACAATAGCTCATGTGCAGTGGAAAAGAGCATACTCTGGCAAAAGTTTACCCATCCCGTCCAAAGAGGCCAAGGCAGGAGCCACGTTCGCTTGGCCAATGTCCAGTGTATTTGCTCAGATATATTTATGTGAATTGCATTAAAAGCAAGGCTGCATGCACTTGGACGGGGCTGCAAGCTGACGGCTCAATCTGTTGTGTAACACGCAGCCGGCTGTCTGAGTCCTGCACGTGTGTATGTGTGTGTGTGTGGCCTGGGTGCTTGCTCTGCTCCAGCAGAGACAGACCTCTCTATAGCCCAGGCACCTCATACCAGCCTCCACTCACACTGCCATACTTAAAAGATTTAAGGCAGACAGGGACATTTTTCAATACAGTGTGTCCATGTGTGTCCTTATTTGTGTGTGTGTGTGTGTGTGTCTCGGGTTGATGTAGTTAGCTAGGAAGGCCCAAGCAAGGTCAGATCCTAGCAGGCTGTCTCTCCCCATCTTTCCACACAGACCCCAGAAAGATCCACTTTAAAAGCTCAGGATAAATATTTGTTGACAGTATGCCATGCAACTCTCTGTGCCCAGCCATACTGGGTCTAAAATAAGACATTCAGCTCTGCTTAGGGTCCTTCCAAGGTTCTGCACAGAAAAACAAGGCCGGATTTCTCTTGGAAAGCATACACAAATGAGTCAGTGGCCATTGCCTCCTACACAGGACTACTGCAGAGGAACACACACACACTGACTAGAGCAGGTGGCGGGCAGCTCCAACTATAGGGAATATCTATAACAAAACAAAAAAAAAAAGGAAATATATTTCTGTAATAAAACATATACACAAATATGTGATTTGCTCACAGCAATACTTTATAGGCAAATAAGGCATGGAAGTTTCATCGGCACAATGCATCAGGTACCTGTGTATCTTTTTACACAAAACTTTGCTGAAGGCTGCCCTTCCTTTGTCACTTATATGGTTTTATATATTTGGCATGTCTGTGTGTGTGTTTGTGTGTGTACTGCAGCTCCCATTCACATCCTTTTCCAGCTTCGGCACAGATCAGTGTACATTTGTTTTGCAGTTGGTCATTCACAATCAATTATGTACATTACGTTCATTTTAAAAATAAACTTAAATGAATTCTATTCAAACAAAATAGCAAAGGAAGCAAATCATCAAACAAAACATGCTTAATTTAGGCTCATATGAAGTGATTTCATCATCACATTATCACATTAAGAGAGATTAAGTAATTTTGCAGCATACTGTTTGTAATGGTTCGTTCATCATTACATGGTCATATAATGTAACAATATGTTCGTGCTTCATCGAGCCTTACTGGCGACATTCCACAATACAAACTATAACATTGCCGTCAAACCAGCCTAACTGACCGCTGACCACTTATTTCCTTGGCAGAGAGAGAGAGAGAGAGAGAGAGAGAGAGAGAGAGAGAGAGAGAGAGAGAGAGAGATGGGATTTGTTATTCCAAATGAGATTTAAACATAAGATTTGACTGAATGTTAGCGGTCAGCTTGAAGCCCTGATACTGTAGGTGCTGTACTGGAGAGCCAGCAGTCATGTGCAGAATTCTACATGCCTATGTGATTGCATGAGCCTTTTAAGAATAGCCTAAGATGTATATGGTTAACCACTTATTAAAATACAAACCACAAACTCGCCACTAACTACACTCCACTGTACATGTACCATATGCTTTTATACTGATTTTCAGTGGAGAGATGGTACCAATCCAATATTGAGTAATGGTGCTGGCATGAGACCAGCAGAACATGCTAGTTTGGAGGACAAAAACCTAATAAGATTTGATTTGTAACACATTCGGCTTGGAATATCAATTTTTTATGTATACTATGTATTTCTTGCTATGTTAATTTCAGCAGTGTGAGCATAGGGCATCTACGTGGCCATTGTAAGTTGGTCATTGTAAGTATTTTAATTACAATTGATGTGATCAGTACCAGTTTCAGAAAACGAAAAGTGGGGTCTTTCCTTCTCTACTATAAAGTTGTTTAAGTGCAGCAGAGCATGGTGAAAAGTTGTTTTCTCTGTTCAAGGGACTAAGAGAGAGAGAGAGAGTTTGGGCCAGAAAGGCCTCCCCACTGGCAACATGTCCAGGGTGTGTGTGCGTGTGTGGCTGCCTGGGCAGAGAGGGGCCGGGTGTCAGAGCCTGGGGCCCCCAGCCTCCGAAAGCCTGGCAGGAGGCACACAATCCCTCACCCACAGAGCCTGGCCAGAGATGGCCGACGGGGACGGGCTTGGTCCTGCAGGACAAGCGGGCAGATGGTGTCTCCACCGCTCTGAGGATGGGGACACACATATACACATACACACACATGCACGCATGCCTGGCGTTTGTCCCAGCCTTTGCTCGTGCTCTTGCTATTGCTAACTCTAAACTCTAAATCTACAGAGGCCGAAGACGAGCTCTAGTCAGCCAGTCCTCTTCATCCAGTCAATTACCCCCAGCCACACACATACAGACACACATGCACACACAGCGCTGCTGGGCCCATGCCTTGCCAGCAACAGGCAACTTCACACACACCAGCACTCTGTCTCTCAGCCCCTCCATCAGAGCAGCCCAGCACTGGCACAACAGACCACAGAGGAGAGTGTTAAAAGTGGAAAAGAGTGAGAGTTTGTAATTAAACAGATGTGGGAGACCCAGTGGTCCCTTATCTCTGTGTGTATGAGGGCTCTGTGTGTGTGTGTGTGTGTGTGTGAACTGGGCTTGTGCTTGCGATACCTGGGGCTGGTGTGCAGATGTCCTGGGCTGATCCTTTCTCTACATGCCTGCAGCCAAGAAACAGGACTGAGAAGATCACAAACACACACACACACATACACACACACACACACACACGCACACACATATATATACTCACGGAGCAAGCAGAAGAAAAAATTCTCTCACCTACCCCAATAGTCAAATGAGTGCATTACATTTGAATACCTCAAGCAAACAGGTGCTTTCTGACATGAGCCTTTAAAGCGATACTTTGGCAAAAACCTGTTTCTTGGCTGCACAATTTCCCCTTATCTCAGATTAAGTCGATCAGCCAAGACATGTTTGGTGCCCAAAGCTTCTTACGGGGGCGTTCAGATGACTCCATTTTGAATGCAAGGAAAAGCACCACATTTTCTGCTTAAAAAGAAGCAGGACACACTTCTTAAGGAGGAGGTTAACACATTTGATTAACAAGCAGGTCGAGCAATAACCAAGATAAGCAATAATCATTATGAAAGTGACATTAATGATGACAAACAGCAAACTCTTTCTTTCCCGTGGAGTGTTGTATAACACTGATTGTTCAAAAACAGCCAAACATAACTTTTCCTCAAGGTCAGAGTACTGAAGAGATAGTGATTGGTCAGTTTTTATGGCACCTTATTCGTGGGACTTATAAGAAAAGTTGACAGTATGTCTTTTAAAAAGTGCAGTTTGAAGAGTTCAGGCCAGTTTTCTTCTGTGACATCAGGGTCAGGTTGGAACTAGGTTTATTTTCCATTTAGTGCTTTTTTATGCATCGGATTTCAAGCACTTTCAGGCTCTGTCTCAAATTCTCACACACACATGCACACTCATCATGAGATGTTAAGTTTGCCCAAAGTGTTTTAAGTGTTTTTACAAGTAGCAGCAGTAGTGAAAAGAACTCGAGAACGGTTGGTTTTCCGGCAGGTACAATAAGTCGTTTCACAGAATTACACTGATAATGAACTGAGAATTTATTGCAGGTGCAAACACCAATCACACACATCAGCACAGTCAGTCAACTAAAGCTCTTAATAACTAAGCAAAGTTCTGTAAAACCAGACACTGTGTTACACAATATTTTGTTGCATGTGAGCAGCAGTAAGGTCATGTTGGGCATTCAGGTTTCATATTTCGCAGTGCCCGTTGGGTTGGGGTGAGTTTTGTGGGGTCCTGAAGTCACCCCACACCTTAAAAACCCACCACCACTCACCTACAACCACAGTCCTGATATGAGCTCACACTCTGCCCAGTAACTCCACACCAAGCCTGAAAAACCTCCCTTGGCAGAGGAGAGCAGACTGGGAGGTGGGGACCCTTCTTCAGCAAGGGCTGGAGATAAAAGTAGCATGATGGGGAACAAAAAAGGAAAGAAAGAAAGAGCATTGCAGTGGATTTTGGGTCTGACTATCAGTCACCACAACCACTCGCCAAGGTGTAAGACAACATGACAGGTGTAAGTTTCACCAACTTAAATGTCCGGATTAGCCACTAGTGGTTCTCTTCATATGCATTCCTTATGGGAATTAATTCCATTTGAAATGCAAGGCCAAAGGCAAGATTACAGAGGCAGAGCCCCATGGCGAGGTGTATGCTGCAACTAAAAGCCAGGATTTGAATAATTGTACAGGCTTAGACCCAGAATCAGCACAGAACAGAACGAATGGATTATTACTGGGAACTTTGTACATTTTTGACTGCTTCGCTCACTGAAATACCTTTTGCTGTGAGAGTGTGCGCGCGTGTAAGAGATACTACTTGAAAGACAAAAAATGTGTTTATTTCAGTCGGTTTGCATTTGGCTTCATGTGTGAGTGAGGCAGACTAAAGACACAAATAGAGGAACGGCTTGAGAGTGTGTGGGAAAGGGAGAGTGAGAGACAGAGGAAGAGATAGAGAGAGAGAAAGAGAGAGAGAGAGAGAGAGAGAGTGAGTAAGAGAGACAGAGAGAGAGAGAAAGAAAAAAATAATAGGTAATTCAGTATTTCAGAAACAGAGGGAGAGAAAAAAAGTAATAGGTATTTTAGACAGTGAGACAGAGCGAGAACAAGAGAGAGACAGAAAGAAAAACAGAGAGAGAGAGAGAAAGACAGTGAGAGACAGGGAGAGACATAAAGAAAGTGATAGGTATTTCAAATAATGAGAAAGAGAGAAAGTGAGCAAGAGAGAGAGAGAAAGAGAGAAAGAGAGAGAAAAGATATAAAGCCAATGAGTGAGAGGTGCCAACACTAAGTGTTGCTGGATAAATATAAGGGGGAATACACAATCTTCACTTTTTGTGTGTGTGTGTGTCTTAACAGTCTGACACAACACTTATTTGGGCCAAAAAGTGTACGTGGCAGTAGTAGTGTTGGAGACTTCACTGTGGCATGCTTTAGTCGGAGCAGAGGACGGGTAGAGAGCTGTTAAAGGGAGGTGAGTAGAGAAAAGGAATAGCTAATGAGGAGAGGGATAAGGAGCGTGTCCTGACTGATTCGTCAGAGGAATCACTCAAGAGCGCAGTTCAACGGATTGAGCCTGAGTAAAGCGCAGCACAGGGACAGAGTCTTTAGCATGAAAGGCCGGCCTCACCCTCAGGAGACAGACGAGGGGGTTGGGGGAGGGAGTGCGCTCACGGCCCGCCGAATTATCACTCCGTTACCCACCAACCTCTCAGGTACGGCGCCCCCGCTGACGCCATGTTTATTTCATGCGGCCAATCACTGTAATCTGATCATTAGCCTCCTGCTCCATGCCTGAGCAGGGCTCCAGACGGCCCAAGCCAAGTGGCTCTACACACTCACACTTTAATCACTACCTCCTCCCATTCGTCCTGTACACAAAGCACGTTTAAGCGGTGCTGCTCACACATGCTGATGAAGCGGGGATGAAAAGCCTTGGTTGAGGTAAGTCTACTTGCATTGATGTGAGCTAGGGATCATTTGCACTGCGCCACCATTGTTTGTTGCCCTGGCATTAGCATACACTGTGCTAATTACAAGAAGCATTAATATTAAAACTTCTAAGGACACTGGCAAAGCATCGAAGAAGCTCTGAGTTAAGTAACTTTATGAGCAAAGAAAAAAAAAAACGTTCTTTTCTGACTATTCATTTGTCAGTACTTTATTTTGGGGCATTTCTATTAGTCCAGACAACTCAGTTTGCCCTTTATGTTTGTTACTGAATGAGGTTTTAAAATCAAATTCTGTAAACATTCACATTAAAAGTCTATTTGCAAATAAAATCCAAACAAGGCTTCTCTCCACTGAGTTGTAATGTATCGCTGGGTCAATAACACTCCCTCAACTCTGAATGGATTTTATGGTGAATATTTCAGTTCAATTCATTTTAATGTACAAAGGTTTTATAGCAAGTGTCATCATAAGTCACTCCACTCCACAGTCACTCCAATGAGGACAATCTGGCGACTTCTTTACTTGGAGACGACTTTAGGTTTTTTTGGAAGCCTGAAAACACACTTGACACTGACCCAAAAATTGTACGGAATGGTCTATAGACAGAATGTTGAGACGTATACGTAAGGGCACACATTCCGTCATGCAAGACTGAAAGACAGAATAATGAAGGCCAGTTTAAATGAGATGGTACTGGATTTTAGGAGGTGCGGCTCACCCCCCCATGCTGTGGAAAGGGTCAGCAGCTTCAGGCTCCTTGGGGTCACCCTCAGTGCTGACCTGAAGTCCTCAGAGCACGCAGCAGCTGTCACCAAAAAAGCCCAACAAAGACTTCACTTCCTCAGACGCCTAAAGAAGGCTGGGGTGTCCACCACTGTCCTCACCAGCTTCTACAGGTGTGCAGTGGAGTCCATCCTCACAGGAAGTGT
>JBBPDC010000149.1:17606763-17620372 GCA_037974485.1 Hemigrammopetersius urotaenia | reverse complement strand
GAAGAAGAAGAAGAAGAAGAAGAAGAAGAAGAAGAAGAAGAAGAAGAAGAAGAAGAAGAAGAAGAAGAAGAAGAAGGTTGCTGCAGAAAAACAATATAATTATTACTATATTATAAAACACTGTTTATTTTACGACTTTGTAAAAGTGTTCCCACATCGGCATATGTAATAGGATGTAATAATCTACTTAAATCTCATCTCTAATATGCAAAAATCAAAGAAATACTGTTCATATCTCCTGTTCAGATGCTATCTGACCTAGGAAAAACCAACTCCAATAAGAGCTTGTCATCTTTTTTTCTCTTGAAAGCCAATGGAAGACAAGAAAAGACAAATATAGGCTAAACAATAGCTGTTCAAATCCAGAGACAAATGCTTTCATAGTAAGAGGCCGCACTACAGTGCGTCATGATGTGAGGAATTTTTCGACAACACCAGCTAATCTAGACAGACCAGCGGTGCCTCTTCTATTGCACTGCTCTTAAGAGCGTATGTGCTGTAGTGACTGCAGCTCACTGCCCTGATTGAAAGCACTTCCAAAAAAAAAAAGCTAGAATCCCCAGCTTCAAAGGAGAAGAGAGAGCGTCTACTAATGCAATGGGGGAAAAATATGTGAATACATTTCACTCATTAACTGACCTAAAACCAGGTTACATGGCTATTTCCATTCGAAGGCAGGACTTTTATTCAGTGTTAACCCACACACCCACTGGCTGCTGAACAAAGGCAGCGCTGACAGTCCCTTGGAGACAGAAGACTTTGCTTATCATTTCAAAGGTACAACTCTTGACTAAAAAAAAAAGTAAGGGGGGAGGTGGGGTATCCTGGACATGATTTCAGCACTTCCAAAACAAACAACAACAGAAAAAAAATCTCAGACACTGCAAATACCAGCAGTATAAACATGATTTTATTTTCAGTCTGTGTAGGTGTGCAGGTGTGTGTGTGTGTCTGTGTGTCTGTATGCGTGTTTAGGTTGGAGGAAGTGCCAGAAGTATTGTGTATTAGAGTTTATGATCTTGTCCTGACCTTCTGCCTCATCCATAATGCATCATCAGTATAAACCTTTATGAAAGTTTAATAAAGAAAAACTATCTTCCTTGTCTCCAGCCACAGCGTTATGACAGTGTAATCTTTAATCAGTGGGATTGGGCTGGGACGAGATGTCAGCACACCGCACCTTCTCGCCTCTCCAAACACTGCTGTGATCTCCCCAAAACGCCTACCTGGACACCTTTCACAACCCACATCCCTCTCTCTCTCACTCCTCCCTCCATTTACTTGTCAGATCTGCACAGATTCAAAAGAAGCCGAGGAACAATGCTTTCTTCTCTCCCTCAGAAACATTGTTCTATCTTTCTGCCATCGCTGCAGAAAGTCCCACACTATCGCTCTCTGGAGCAAAACGTACATAAAGCAAACAGGAAAAGGGGATTTGAGCGCGGCGACACATCCACAGAGAAATAACGCAAGAACTGGGCTCCATCCATTTCCCCTTTTCCCCTTCTTCACTCTCTTTATTTTAAAGTAGGGGGGTGTCATGCTGCAAGTTTAAGAATGTTAGATGCACCTCAGCGGCCTCAAGCCTGCGTTCTCTGAACACTTAATCCCTGTCTTTGTTTGATGGGATTTGGGCTCGAATCTACAATAAGACACATCCCATGCAGTTTCATCCAGGAGATATGAGCGTCCCAACTTGCCTGATGATAGTCTGGAGGCTGCTGTTCTCCGTTGAATACAGATGCTCTCACCTTTAGATGTCACATAGATCTACTTCCTGACACAAGGGTGGAGAGGTGGGCCTCCAAGTCCTGCATTATAATTCAGAATTAGAATTCACATGTGACCAGGGTGGAATATTCACCTCCAACTTTTAGACAATAGTTATGCATGCATTTCGATCCCCCCTGCTCTTTCTCTCAGCCCATAATTCAGTTCCGTCTCCACCACAGTCGTAGCCAGCACGCAGTATGACTGTTTTCGCTGCCATGACCAAATTGCTAATACTGGAGCACTATGAAGCAAAGTAAATCACACAGTAAGATAGTCAGGTTTATGTTTTCCAACTCTGTTGCAAAGACAATAAAAGACAATATTACTTCAATATTATTTTCTCAAACTTCAATCTCAACTGAACTCCAGAGAATAGGGACAGTATTGGGGAGTGTGGGGCGCAATATATATATTAATTTATTCATTCATTTCAAGTTAAACAGGTTCAAGTTCCTTGCGTTATGTTTTTGTATTACAGTAACAAAGCCTAGACTTGTCTGTCCTCCACACTGCAGAGTTAGTTTTAATGGTACTACAGCTAAGCCGCCCAGGGGGAAAAATAATGACAACAGTTTATTCAAACCTCATATAAATTCAAAACATTTAATCAAAAATGCATTAGAAATGCCCAGACTTAATGTAAATACATTTATTATAATTTAATCAAACTGATATCTGTAGTAAATGTGGCCTTTATTTCACTAATCATATTTATTCTGATGTTTATCGGCATCAATATTTCAATTGGAAAGCTTCTCCCATGCAGGCAACATAAAACTGGACTGAATCAATCTTTGCATCTGTTTATCAGACTTCTCAACATTACATGACGAATGGACCAACAAAAACGGTCCAAAATGACTAATGAAGAATGGTTTTCCTTCTCTTGTAAAAGAATAAAAACCATGCATTCACAAATCAGCCATAGCATTACAAAACACAGTGGCAGGTGTTGAAGGGTGGGAGTTATTAGACACTAAGAAAACAGTCAATGCTTGAAGTTAACGTGTTGAAAGCAGGACAAATCACCAAGTGTTATGATTTGAGAGACTTTGACAGTGGCCAAATTGTCATGACTAGACAGAACAGGTCAGAACATCTCCAAAACAGCAGGGCTTATGGGCGGTTTCCAGTATGCATTGGTCAGTGCCTACCAAAAGTGGTCCAAGAAAGAATAAGAACATCTAGCCCAGCTGCTCCAATCCTACAGAAGAATTGATGTAACACAAATTGCAGAAAAAAATCATGTTGGATAGGAGAGAATGATGTCAGAACACACTGTTAATCACAGCTTGCTGCGTGTGGGACTTTGTAGCTGCAGACCAGTCAGAGAGCCCATACTGTCACTTACTTGGTGACGAGATGGCACCAGGGTAAACTATGAGGAGAAGGCAAGCCGGTGGAAGCAGTATGATTATCAGGGCAACATTCTTCTGGGAAACCTTGGGTCCTGACATTCATGTACTGTACATTGACATGGACCAACAACCTAAACATTAATGCAAACTAAGCACATTCTTTCAGCAGGACAATGCACCCTGTCACACTGTAAAATTTGTTTAGAGATCTAAGTTCCCCAGATCTCAGCTCAGCCCACCATCAGAAGTCTTGTGGTGCAAATGTGTTGATGGGTCAAAGCTGTTTAGGTGGTACAAAAGGGACCTACACAATATTAAGACAAGTGGTTGGAATGTCTTACGTATCTTTCTCAAATATGTGCTCACATAAAATGTAACCAAAAAAATGCCTTTCTATCAAATCAGTCTGGAAAACAGAAAAACCTACTATAAAGTGCCACAGACCAAAAAAGCAAACTGTGCACATCAGGCTAAATAATATAAAAAGACTTTTTCTACTCTTAGTGTTTTCTTTCCCCTGCTGTTCTAAATGTTTATTCTTCTTTTGGAGCTTCCAATTCACATCAGGAGAAATTACAGTTGTCTGGCTTTATGTCTGTTCATGTCACTTTTGCTTTTGCCACTCCACCTCGGTCCAATGTTTTGGTTAATGCTGATTGAAATATAGGCACCGTCTTTCTGGAAAACCACTTTGTGTCAACATGTCAATACAGCACACAGAGAAATAAGTCAAAAAATGACCAGACTGTCAAATCATATGCTATGTGGAGCTGAGCAGTGCGGATATGCTGGCTAGGCCGGAATCAGCAAGGTTTTGACAAGGATTTCATACTGCATGTCTTATGTTTCGGAATTAATCCTACTGCAAAATTACGGGTTCTTTTCATCCTAAACTGCCATTGCCATGGTTACAATGTTTAAGCCGAAGATATGAGCAGAAGAATGAGGCATAAAAGAGAAAGGAGAGGGTGCGGAGCTGTGATTCTCTTACTGCTTTAACTGCCATGAAACAGCAGAATCTAATCTTAACAAAGAGCAAATTACATTTTACCAGGGCTCATTGTTCTATGAAAGGGAGGAGGGAGAAAAGTAAAGTGACAAAGCGGGTGCATGCCTGCTGCTTAATTAAGGCACAACTTAACTCTATCTAATTAAATGTGTTTCTGCAGGGTGAGGAGGAGCCGGGGCTGTTAGGGTAAACAGTATAGAGGGATGCTATCGGCACCAGCAGCGCCTTTGCGGAGTACTGAAGTTAAGCGTGCTCAGGGGTGAGGGCACAAAGGAAAAAGTTCACTTTCAATACAATTAGCCTCCGTTGTTCTAAATATGTGGATACAATTGCAGCCGTGCATGAGTATCCTGGATATCCATGCTTATTACACAGCATGCTTATTACACTGCTTTTCAAACATTTATCAACGAATCAATTAAAATGTGTCCTGAATGAAGAGATACAGATGATTTAAGGATAATTGAGAAAGTATATAATATGAATATTCAGAATATTTAAAATGTGATAATTAATTCTATCTATTTCTATCCATCTATCTATCTATCTATAGATATACACACATATTTGTGTGTGTTAACCTCTGGACAGTAACGCACAATATGTTGACGTTGGGGGAGAACTTAGCCGATTAGCAGAAACCGACCTCTTCACTGACCCCTGCTTGCGTGGGTGATGTGAGCACCAGGCCAGCAGAAGCACAGAGGTGCTGGAGTCGGGTCAGGAAAAAGCTCCTGACTCCGGAATCACCCTGCAGGCTCTGGGACCCTCAGGATTGAAACCTGTTATGGGGCCTGATGTCTCTGTGGGTTAAATCAAACCCTTCAGGCAAAAAAGCATGCAGGTCAATGGCCAAAGCCCGTGTACCTTTAATGTAGAGAATCTGTATGAGCTAAACACCGAGCCATGGATATCCTGCTATTGCCAGTTACCACAATAACCCAGCATACAGTGCTGTTTCAAAAGGTTTCTATTGTAACAATAACTTTCCAGTAAAACAATAAATTTCAATACTGTTATTTGCGTTACTGTAGTTGATTTCCCACTGTGTTTGGACTGAACTGTTCAATTCCATCAGCACCTGATGTAAATTAGTGGAGGTGTGAGCAGCGTAAATGTAGAAATGTAGAAAATCTTAAGGTTTAGAAACAAACCTTTGTGTCCAATACTCTGCTAGTAGTTCTCCTGTATTGTTCTATGAACAATATTATTCACCGTGTTAATGTCTGAGACACACACACACACACACTGTACACTACACAGATGTGTTCCTTAGGTCATTAACAAAAACAAAAACAAAAAACCCTTTCTTTAAAAAATTATTCTTCAGTGAGTTTTTTTCTATGGCACCGCTCTATGGCCTATTTGGTTCTATTTAGAATATTAAACACTGTTTGTCTATTTTGAACTTTATTATTTTACTGGTTTTTTTTACTACTAAGAATACTTTCACTATTTTATCACTTTTACTTTGTTCTTCTTAAGTTTTCAGTGTAATTTTATTTTGAAGGGTCTCCAAGCTCAAGAAGTTCATTAGCAGTACTGATGTTCTATTGTTAACTGTAGGAGACAATACATGTGAATTTTTATTTTTTTTTTTAATAAGACAAAAATTACAGACACTGTCAAGTCATCTGACATCTGGTCTACTCCTAAGCTCCATGTGGGAGCACACTATCACCAATCTCACCAACATCACCAATATGCCAACTTTACAGAAGTGGTGCTGGTGAACTAGTGGGTAGGATACTTGCCTCTGGACCAAGAGGTCATGGGTTTGAATCCTACCCTCAGCCCCACCACCACTGGGTTCCTGAGCAAGACCCTTAACCCCAAGTTGCTCCTGGGAGACTGCCCCCTTTAGGAATGGAAGTCGCTTTGGATAAAAAGCATCTGCTAAATTCCATAAATGTAAATGCAAAAAAAATATTTCCTGATAATGTAAAAGGATTTGTATCGATCCGGAATTTCTATAGCTGATGTTTTCTATTTAAAAAGTACATGTACAATTCAACATAACGTTCATACAATGTTTGTTCTTACTTTTAACAGAAACATTAGTCTTTGAAGAACTTGCTGGCTCTGTGTTGTCGCTGTAGGTACATTTTGAGGCCGGTGTGTGAATGTTGTCTCAGAACATCAGTTAAGGGTTGTGAGGTCCATGGAGAAGCAGGAGGTATGATCTGAGCACAGTGTGTGAGATATCAGCGTGTGTTTCACACCAGTCCAGACCACGGCTTAACACTTAGCTTCCAGCATGACATCTTCCCCTTGGAAAACTTCACACACAGTAATCGATGAATGTGGAATCAGTTACTCTGTTTCTCTCTCTCTCTCTCTCTCTCTCACTCGACACCCCCCTCTCACAGACACACACACACACACACACACACACTCATATATATATATATATACACCCCGGTACAAAAAAACACAGTCAGTAAACACACGGTCAGAGTTTGTCCTGCAGGGAGCGAGAAAGCGCCTCAGCGGTTTTGTGGCCTTCCTCACTGACCCATGGCTATCTCAGCAGACATTCTACAGATATTCTCACACAAGCACACTTGCGTGCGCGCGCGCACACACACACACACACACACACACACACACACACAGAAAGCCAGAGCTTTGTCTTCAGCAGTACAAACGTGCGCAGTTAATCTCTGCCACATTCAAACAACACAAGACGCCTTTCTACACACTGTGTCTAAATAATGCAGATTCTATGAGAGGAGTCGACGTGGCGTCAACTCAAGGTAAAAGACAAAACAGAAACCTAGACAGAGATGGTTAGTTGAGTTAATTTGACAATAAAAGGCAAGATTACATCTCAGCTTGTCTGTCAACAATAACACAATAAATTCCCAGACCTGTTTCCTCTGTGGTCCTTCATTTTTTAGATTAGATTAGATTCAACTTTATTGTCATTACACATGTACAAGTACAAGGCAACGAAATGCAGCGAAGACAGTATATATTATATTTACACTAGACAGCATCTAAAATATCATTAAAAGACACAAAAACCTTGCTTCACAATATGCTCTCAAAAACAAAGCTTCTAAATGCTTTTAAGAAGGTCAAAAGAAAAAATTGTAAGGATCCTTTACATAACATCCACTGAATCCATCCACTGAATAGACCAAAAATGGTTCTCTGCATCCAAAGCAGTGTCAAATATTATATACGACATATAGATCATAGGTGCAATAACAGAACTATAGTAGTGTTATGACAATGAAATGTTTTGGTTCTAGGCATGCTGTATATCTAAATATGTAGAAATATAGAATGAACAGTAAAAAGTAAGAAATACGCAGTGAAATAAAACAAGGAACTAAATTCAACAATAAAAGTAAGGAAAAGAATCTATAAAAGAAAAAAAGTGCCATTGTACTTCCAGTAAAGTGACTGGGTGTCTACGTTGGGAGTCCAAGATCTAGCTGCACAAAGAAGAGTTGGAGATCAGGTCCCTGAGCTTGGCTACCAGATTAAAAGGGCAGAGTGGTGTTGATTGCCAAGCTGTAATCAATGAAAAACATTCACACATGTTTCTCTCTCTGGTCCATGTTGGAGAGGGCAGTGTGGAGGACAGCAGGCCTGTTTGGTCTGTGGGTGAACTGGAGCAGATCTAGAACTCAGTCTGAGATCGAGACTCGAAGCACCTCATGATGAGAGTGCTACAGGGCAGTAGTCATTTAGGCAGAGAACTCTGGGAACTTGGATACATTATCTGCTACAGGAGCTTTGTGAATGTTTACCCTCTTACAGGATTGCACACATCTGTCCTCATCACCTGCAAGGAAGCATCTTAGTTCAGGACCACAGCCAGGCATGAGGGCTTCTCAAAAGTGCATATAAAAGTGTCAATCTGTCAGTGAGAGGAGCCGACTCTTCCCCACTGCTGCTACTTTTGCCTTTAGAGCCAGTAATTGTTTTCAGCCCAATCTACAATGTTTCTTATGGTGGAACTCTGGTAGAGACTCCACTTCATGCCTATATTATATTGCTATATTTTGACATTTTGACCTTTGACCTTTTGGTTCCATTTAGCATCATTACACAATATCATTGACTTTTCTTTAAAATAACTGCTTATTGGTTTCTAAAATGACCACTCCATGCATTTTTTTGCAGACTAAGGTACATGCTTTCTTCCAGTTGTTTTCAATGGGAGAAAAACATTTTGCTTATTGGGCACATCTCATTCTATGTACCCTAAGCGCATTTTATATGAACCAGGCACCCTGAGTTGAATACAAGTTCTTTCAAAAACCTTAAAATGTCAAGTTGCCTATGTCATTTCTGTGCTGCCCAATCACATGAAAAGAAAAGAAGTCCTTAGGTGACAGCTGTAATGGAGGACGTTTTAGAGGTTGTAAGCATGAAACCCCTAGGAGAAACAAAACCGTACAGTGCACCTGACATTTTTCAGAAAAACACCCATAAATGTAACCTGACTAAAATCGGTTTCATTTTCTTGTTTTGTGATTGTGGAAAAAACTAGTTTGTGGGATAGAAAAGGAAGGAAATAAAGAGTGTGTCAGTGTGTGACCCTGGCTAGACCTTTGCAGGCAGAAGTATGTGGAGTGGAGCAGAAACACACTACTATGTCCTCCTTTTCCTGCCTTTCTCCTTTTTTCAGCCCTGGCCTTTGCTGGCCTGCTGAAAGGCTAAGCCCTCAAAGGTTTAGTTCAAACAGGCTGAGCTCTGGAGGCCTAAGCCGAGCAACACTTCCCTCTGAAGGCCTGGAAGCCCAAAAGATGGATTTTTCAGAGGGCAGGCAGCTTCTGCAGAGATGATGTCTTAAGACCAGGTAAAGTTGCAGGTATTCAGGCCGTAGAGAGGTGCTAGATTAGAGACTGGACTGGAGACGGATGGAGTCGGTGTATGTGTGTGTGAATTGAGAGTGCTGGGGTCAGTTGAGGTCACTGCTGAGTGTTGCAGGTTTGTCGTGGATGAGGCCATGGCTTTGGTGTGCCACCACGACGATGATCCACATGACCACATGTCCCCGGAGGCCTCTGACAGCAGGGGCTACTGCTGAATTTATGGGGCCTATTCAATCATTCTGCTGCCAAGGCTATATAACAGAGCTAACCAGTTGACTTTGGCCAGCGTAGCCTGAGATTCATGGCTTTTTATCCGGGCACAGCTGAGAGCAGAAGATGCACTCTCCGCCACTCCGACTTGGACAGCGTCACATCCAGAGAGATGAGCAAATAAATCAAAACCATCCATTTTCCCTCCAGAAACTCAGGAACGAAGTCAGAATATTCCACAACCAGGAGAAGGACTGCATGTCTAATGGAAAATCAGACCACTGAGGGTGAAAATAAATGGAAAACAATGGCACATCCCTGGATTCATTTGTATCTGTAGCTGTCATCGAACAGAGCATCCACTGAAACTGCACAGCCACCTGGCCTTCAGTAAAAATGCTTTTACCAAACTGGTACAGAGTGCTCTACTGCTTAGTTATCCATATGGATACTCTACTCACCGATTCCCCATGCTAGTTCATACTAATGGAAAAGTCTGGAAAACCTTTTCATTTTCAGTTTATGTTGACATTTTGTACACAGTACAAATCCAGCCCAAAACAAAAACTTTTTAATGTTTCTATATTAACAATATACAAACTTGTAAACAGTGTAAACAGTGGAGTGGTGTAGCACACTTTGCATTTTCTCACAGAAATGCATTCTATCTGCTGGGTTTGACATAATCAGAAAATCAAATCAAACACAGAAGAAGACTAGAACATGACCCAGAGACGCTTGGATTTTTTTGTTCCAAACAAAATGATTTCCAGTTTAATCTTGTTACGAGATGTTATGGCTCTTGCCCAATGACTCTTGTTGGTATAGTGTGGTGTCCCTGTCCAGGCATGGCATCAAACCTTAATCAGTGGTGTGGAAGGCAGGGGTTTCGGAAGGGCACACTCTATATCAGAATATTTAGGTGAAAGGGCATATTATGAATTCAGCACCAACCTAAGGGGGATTTATTGTGTTTGTGTGGTTTTATGTGCCAAGACATTACATTTTCACATGCTCATTTTCCAGACTCTCATTATCTCTTACAATTAAAAAGTTTACGGCAACTTTAATTACAGCAACATTAAGACTGAGAAATGACCTCTGTTCTGGGTAGCCAACCTGTTCATGGGAGTTTTCTGTGCAGCAAGTGTGTTTAGTTTAGAATGAAATCCTGAAGTCACTCCTTTTGAATGTCTGGATTCTTTGTAAGGCTGCAATAATACACTTGTTTCCTACAAGTCAGGATCAGCAAGATGTTACTTTTTTATTCTCTAGTAAATCATGAATCGGTGCGAAAGGACAGTCATGTAAATGACAATTTTGACATCACAACCACAAAAATCTCAGCAAATTATTTCACAACAATTTCAAAACTAAGTTTTGAACGTTTATGGTTACATGGTACACTGTTTTATTTTTTAAACGAAAGAAAATTCCATTTTTCACAGGAAATTACATACATAATGCGCTTTTAATATAACACCTGGTTTATAATGGCACCTTAATGTTGTAAGTATATTTCATACACTAAAATCAGAGAAGAAAATAGTGCACTGTTCGGGTGAGTTTTTGCCCCACAAGGTACAAACTATGTAAACAGATTTGCAATGTGAAGTATATGTACATTCTGACAAAATATATGTTTGCATTAACAAAGCTGACAATCGCATGCCTTCTGGGTGCTGAAACTTTATGATATACAATATAACTTAATATATCTTGTATAACTTTATTATAACTTTATATAACTGTATAAATTTATATGAAAATCAATATTGTATGTTTTGTATCAATGCCAGTATACCAATATACACTATAGATCATCTAGTCCTAATGCATATATTACATAAAAGAGTCACCTTTTCCAAGTTAAAAAAAGAGTAACTGGATCTTATATAGTGGTAAATATCAATGCAGCACGCACAAGATGTGTTTTCCTTGGCTGAGTGTAGAGGTGCTGTGTTGAGAGAGGGTGAGTTTGTCACTCTTTTCACCCCCACTGCACCCCCCGCCCATGCACTGCCCCCTTACATACAAACCGACATGCATATGAAAATGAACCTTAACCGCTCCTCCCAGCACTCTCAACCCAACCATTCTTCTACAGTCACCCCTTCATGGAAATGTGCACTATGTCCTGGAGCTAAAATGTTCCATCATAGTGTTTGATGTGCAAGCCAGGGTACCTTAATTGATGCGTTTAGTGTCTCCCTTTTTTCCAACCTGATGTCTGTCTGTCAGTCTGTTTATTTGTCTGTCTGTTTGTCGCTCCCTCACTCCCTCTCTCTATGTGTACTGTCCAGCTGTATTGGACTGAGGCTGACTCTTAATATGCTTGGCCCATTGTGGCCATGCTTTGTTGTCCCACACAGCCGCTATCATCCGTTCACGGTGCAGACAATGGGCAGTGTTGACGCTGGACACGGCGGTCATGTTCCATTTGCCGATGTGCATTATCTCCCAATCCTGTCCTTTCGCTGGCCGTGATCTCTGAGTCTCCCTGCTTTGAATAGAGTCTAAAGCCATTATTGGGGGAGAGGGGAGAAAAAAAGCACGGTGAGCGAAAGGGGGCTCGGACTGTTATAGGCTACATTTGGGCTCAGCTACATGCATACTAATAACATCATTACAGCGCTGCGCTTCTGGAGAGCATGTTTACTTTGTTATGGTTTCCATCACCTTCCCCCCTCTCCACTGAATCACTAATGTCCACCTATTTTTCTCCATGCCTCACTCCCTCAGTACATTCCCCCATCACCCCCCACCCCCCAATCCCTTACTCTTTTTCTTGAATGTAAATCGCACACAGGGCTAATTTTCTTGTATTTGCCCAAAAAATTAGGCTACATAGTTCACGTAATTCTCCCTCCACTGGGTGCACAGTGTGTGGGTGGCACTCCTCGCAGCGAACACTTCTTTCCATGGCATTGAACTTGACCATGAATGACCTCTCTATAATGAATGAATTGAAAACATCTCCCTTTGGAATGCAGCTTGTAGATACTGGCTACGCCTGTTTTTTTCTCACCTCCCTCCCACTAAACCCCCTGCATTTGATGAATTAAAGGCCCAGTGTCCACATTCCTCTCACCTGCACACTAAAGCATGCCTCTTAAAAGAGGCAAGGTCACTAACCTTGCCTTTATTTTTCAACAATTTTTCCTGCTATTTCTTCCGCTAAACACAATGATTGCGCTAGGTAATACAGTATTGCTAGATTAGTCCACAGTTTGACAGTTTTGGTACTAGCTACTTGAAATGAGGAGGGTGTGATCTCACACGAACAGCTACAATGAATAGACTAGAAACCTGGGTGTTTATTAATGACAGGTCTTCTTTGCTGCTGTAAATAGAAAAACATGGGCAAACTGTGAGATAAGGCCCAGAAGCAACATTTGACCAGAATCTTTTGCTGTCTAAGCACTCCTAAAACATATAAGCACATGTACCAGCTGTCCAAGAATGGCACTAGAGGCCAAATGTGTAAACAGCTACAAACAAAATCATTTCAAGAGGAGTGGCGCAGGTTTTTTTTTTTACATTTAGTAGAGCCAGAGCTGACCATTGGATACAAAAATGCAGAGATCCATTTCAAGTACAGTTATAAGAGAATATCATTCATTCAAATGCTTTCAATCAATGTTTAAAAATAGAGTTTGAGTCTTAGTGGTCTCCATACATCTTGAAGGATGGAGGATCATGCCAAACTGTACTCAAATGGCTCTAAGCAAGGTTTGCCCAGGTAGAAAGAATCTGGTCCATATTTTGCTTTTTTAGACAAGCACCGGGGTTCCAAGTCTGAAGTGGACAGTCAAAGGAATAATTAAGGGGGAAAAAAATGCAGAACAAGTTTTCTGAAGAGTCTTCTGTGTGCCAGGGTAAAAGACAATACAGTATACATCCCAGCTGTTTGCCATAAAGATTAAACATTCTTTAAATGAAAAAAAAAAGATTATAACCTTTTGCACATAACATTAAGGTTCTATATCAATAGGTTCTATATCAACCTTCAGTACCCTTTATGTTGTGTGGAGCTTTAAAAGCTTTAAATACATTGTCAAATCAAGTGGTTCTTCTTTTCCATGACACCAGGGAGCTATATTTAACAAGGTGGGAGGCAATATAGTGCAATTTATGGTAGTACTACCAAACTCAAAACATCTTAACCTTTTATAGTACAGACAGAAGGATATAAAGGTACCTGACCACCCAAATAATTCACAAAGAATGGTAAAAGTCTTTTTAGAGGAGTCTTAAATCTTAGAATATCAGAAAAACATCTAAAAACTAGTGGTGGGCTGTTATCGGCGTTAACGTGCTGCGTTAATGTGAGACTCTTATTGCGTGATAAAAAAAATATTGCCGTTAATCTATTCACAAAGTTGGGTTGGGAGCTGGGTCTGTACTACGCAAGCTATGATGACTTT
>JBBPDC010000149.1:17549353-17564650 GCA_037974485.1 Hemigrammopetersius urotaenia | reverse complement strand
GACCCTTAACCCCAAGTTGCTCCAGGGAGACTGTCCCCTGTAGTTAGAGAATGAAAGTCGCTTTGGATAAAAGCATCTGGTAAATGCCGTAAATGTAAATGTAAGATAGTATAGAAAGACAGTTAAAGTCTCATAACATACCAATACATTTAGTCTATAATTGAAAAAGTGTCATTTTTGACCATTTGAATGTTTTTTGTGTTGTTAGATAAAGAAATGTCTTTCAGAATGAGGGCAGCTAATCAGAGCAGAGACCATTTACATATCAGTATAAAAGACACAACAACAAAAATAGCCTGGTTAACTTTACAGGATAAAGAAAGGCTGTCACTGGTACACAGGTCATAAGTCAAAGGGGAGAAAAAACATGAAAGAGTAACACATGGATTCTGATTACTAATATTACTACTACTACAACAACAACAACAACTAATAATAATAATAATAATAATAATAATAATAATAATAATAATAATAATAATACTACACAACTGTAAGCTGGTGACTATATTTCTGCCCTAAGCTTTGTACATTTAAGAAGCCCCCCTTAGTGGCTCATAAAATTGTGAGATGTTCACTGTAGCCTGAAAATGGGCTAGCTCAAAATATTCTAATACCACACAAGGAGATAATCATACTAATACATATTTCCATTTCTGCTGAAAATAGAGTGGTGATGGACTGAGTTTGCCAATAAACATGAGCTTATTATTAGCCAGCGAGAGAGTCATCAGTGGATTTAACAGCTTTCCACCACTCATCTGCTGAAGGTGTGGAGGGCAGCCCACTCTCTGAGCCCAGGCCAGAGCCTCCCGCTCTGGGGCCGCATATCCAGCCGGCCAGCCAGCCTCTCCAGCTCGGCCTCCAGCCCCGGCATTAATGGCTCAGCCTCAGCTGCTGGAAATGTTATTCTAATTAACAGGGGATTAAGTCATCATCTTCTCGTGTAATACAGTCTGGAAGGGAATTTCAATATGGAACAGCAAAAAAAAAAAAAAAAGCAAAAAAAAAAAAAAGCATTTAGCGTTTCAGTAAATTACTCTTGACCCTCAGGACGGCAGTCTATCGGCGCGTCAATTGCCTGCCAATTAAAACAGCTCACCCTTGCCAAAACTTTATTGGGACGGACTGGGTTTTCAGCCGTGGTACACATTTCATGGGGGTGGAGAAGGGAGTGAGTGCCTGGCTGGCTGTTGACACTAGTCTGGTGGGAATTTTGTCAAGTTTGGAAAATGAGCATATGAAACGCTTTTCTCAAGCTATCGCGGGCCATAGCTGAGCTGACTGCCTCACAAACAGTTTCTCTGAAGTGCAGATCTTTGATAAGTGACCATATGTGGAGCATCATGGGCATGGGGTGCTGAAACACAAACAATAACCCCAGAGCAGACTTCTGAAGAGCTGGACTTAGAGCTCCAGCACTAACAAGCACAACAGGCCGAGCCTTTCGTTTTTTTGATGTGTTCGCTTTTAAAAATGCATCAGTCATGTCTTGACATTTGACTAAGATTTCTGGACTTAAAGAACATTGAGCGCATCGAGAGTTTGGAGCGTGAAGACGGGGTCAGTGTACTCTCCAAGACAGTACATTTCTGAAAAATGACAGAGAAAAAGGATTTGGGCCGACCCGAAAGGAACAGGAACGACCAATCCTGATGCAACCTGACGCAATGTACATCCACATAAACAGAAAAACACTCACAAATCATCTCCATGTCAGCTAAGACTGGGTGAAAACACTGAAATGAGATTTTGAATGCCTTAATCAGCCCAGTTATTAATAACCATTCTGAATAATATATACTTCAGATCCATCTGGAGTACATGAATTATTTCATGTCATTATGGCAATGTGCTACCAGCAAGCTTAATTAATAGAGGCAACACTGGTTTCACAAAGGAACCGGTCTCACCAAACTGACCAGTGCTTGCCTTTATTCAAAATGTGCATAAAATACAGAAAGATGAGCAAAGTGCACAATAGAAGAGAAGAGCAGAGAAGAGTAGAACAGAGAAGAGGAAATGAGAAGAGAAGAAGATGATGATGACATGACCATGGTGGGTTTCATCAGTGAGAATGGAAAGGTGGCACATAGAAATGAGGTGCGTCAGTTAATGGACAAGTATAGACTTTCTATGAATGTGGACTAAACAAAAGAGATTCTTGCTGACTTGAGGAGATCACACTGTGATCACTCTTCATAACATTTGGCAAAAGGATTGTAGAGAATATGCTCTGTACCTGCATGATGGCATTATGTCACATCACAAGAACCAACTTAGCCAGATAAGGACTGCTGAGAAGATCATCGGAACCTCCCTCCCCTATGTTGCAGACATTTACACCACATGCTGCATCTGCAAAGACAATAGCATTGTGGCAGAAGGTTTCGCAGCATCCAGGCCTTCACTATCAGGATAGGGAGCAGTTTCTTCCCCCAGGCCATCCGACTCCTAAATCAAAACAGAATAACAAACTGTACTTCACAAACACACACACACAGACACACACACACACTCACACACACAGAGAACTCATTCTGAAAGAAAACTCCCCAACTGCCCTGTATTTATTTATACACAGTCACACTAGTGCTGCCGACTACACTGTATGCTGTCTTGTCCATTAAATAATTATACTGTTGCTCATGTGTTTCTTGCACTCTGTTTTTATTCCTATTTTGCCCACAGTTGGTTATGAGGATGCCCCTGTGATCAGAAGGTTGTGGGATTCAATCACAGGACTGATAATGGCACTATGAGATACCCTTGAGCAAAGTCCCATCCCGACATACTGCTCCCCAGGCGCATCCCATTGGTGAATGGGTTATTGAATGGTGAATGCAGAGAAAGAATTTCACACTGTTCACACTGTGTACTGTGCTGGGGTGTGTCCTATATGTGACTATAAGGGGGCGCTTTACTTTTACTTGACATTTGTAATGTTTTGTTTTCATTCTGTGTGGTGTTGTTTTTGCTCTTTGTGTTCTACCACAATCCTAAAGGAACGCGGTTTCATTTCACTGTGCAGTGTGTAGATAGCTAAAGAGAAGAGAAGAGAAGAGAAGTGAGGAGAAGGGAAAAGAAAAGAGAAGAGAAGAGAAAAGAAGTGAGGAGAAGAGAACATAGAAAAGAAGAGTGGAGAGAAGGTGAGAGGAGTGGAGAGAAGGTGAGAGAAGATAAGAGAAGAGAAGAGAAGAAAAAAGAAAAGGGAAGAGAAGAGAAAAGAAGCGAGGAGAAGAGAACATAAGAAAAAAGAACAGTGGAGAGAAGATGAGAGAAGAGAAGAGAAGAGAAGAGAAGAGATGGCAGGCTATCTACAGGCCTCTGTGCTAAAGCACTGTTTTCTGCTCAGCTAAGCAGCAGTGAATTGATATGTTCACAATGAAGTGCAAAGACAATTAAATTGTAACTGACCCGCACGTAACCATCATTACGTCTTCTATCTTTACTGCCATCCCTGTTATTTAATCACACAGCATGTGGGCTTTTTTATTAGGTAGTAACGCTGAAGACTACATCCGCCTGCCTATAAACACTTGACTGGGATATCTTTCAGTTCTCCCAGGAAAGAGAAAACCTCAATTTCAAATATACCATTTCTGGCTCCTTTTTTCTCTGAGGGAGCTGCTACAGCTATAGGTAGTGATAAACAAATCTGATACACACTCTACTGGAATACAAAATAGCAACAGAATATGCATGCACAGTCTCCATTCTTGGTATAACCAGGCCTTCCTGAAATTATGGTTTTAATAATTGGGGGTATTTGACACTTAGATGTTGAATCAAAGGGTTCTTGGAGTTCAAATTTGGATATACCTACACAGATGCAATGCGTACAGCTATCAAAGGAGAAAAGAAAAGCCTACTGAAAATTAATAAGGTCCTGCTATATTCTCTCTCTCTCCTTCTTTGAATTACAAACACACACAAACACACACACAGCACACAACACACTCACACTAACAAACATCACAACCTTTCTGGACTGACCGCCGCATATTCATTTGCATAACAATTTCCACTTGTTTTTCTGGTTAGATGGAATTCACAGCATGGTGCCTGCATCGTGAGTGCCGGGTCATTGCTATGTATATGTGACAGAAAATAAAAAAAGCGGAAACCTCTCACTCTCTCTCCTGTTTCACCTGACATACAGTAGGTACAATACCTCCCATATCTCCCACAAACAGAGCAGCTTCTTGCTACAGCCAAAATATCAATGTACAAGAAACGTGTCTATTATTTTTATTGGTCCAAGCTCCAAGTGCTGGAGCTTTAGTGGTTTTGTTGTTGTCATCAGTGTTGTTGATGCACTCTCTGTAATATTAACACACACACACACACACAAACACATATATATATGTGGTGGCGGTAGCTCAGTGGGTAGGATACTTGCCTCCAAGAGGTCACAGGTTCGAATCCTACCTCCAGCATACCACCACTGGGTCCCTTAAGCCCAAGTTGCTCCAGGGAGACTGTCCCCTGTAGTTACGGAATGGAAGTCGCTTTGGATAAAAAGTGTCTGCTAAATGCCGTAAATGTAAATGTAAATATGCATAAACAGATACATTTACATTAGAGCCTGACTGATAAACTGGCTAACCAGCAATACTAACCAGTGATGCTCGGATGTGCAGTATAGTAGCATTAGACATCTGCTAATGTCTGGGTTAAACAATCCACTTATGTGCCACTTAAGAACCCAATATTCAGTAGCTCCGTTTACATCACTGCAATATAGACCGAACCGGTACATTTGAAGAAAAAAACAACTGCTTTCTGCAGAAGTTCTCTGCACAAAACAAGGAGCTGATTGTAGACTTCTGCAGTCACAAACATCCTCCACTACAGCCACTGAACACTGGACATTGAGGTTGTGGAGAGCTTTGGTGTTCATCTGAACAATAACCTGGACTGGAATCACAACTCAAATGCTCTCTACAAAAAAGGGCAGGGCAGCCTGTCCCTGCTGTGGAGGCTCAGATCTTTTGGAGGGGCCACTCCTGATGACCTTTTATGACTCTGTGGTGGCATCAGCCATCTTTTATGGAGTGGTCTGCTTGGCAGCAGAATCTCTACTGGGGACAGAAAGAGGCTGAACGGGTTGATCTGGTGGGCCAGCTTTGTTCTAAGATGCCCTCTGGACCTAGTGGAGGCAGTAAGTGACAGGAGAATGGTGGCTAAGCTGTCATCCCTGTTGGACAACATCTCCCACCCTATGCAGGAGACTCTAACAGCACTGAGCAGCTCCTTCAGTGGCAGTTGCGGCACCCACAATGTGGAATGGAGAGACTCTACAGGTCTTTCCTTCCAACCACTGTCATATTCTACAACAAAGAACAGATGATCCCATGCACAGAGAAAACAAACACACACATCCAATACACCATGGTAGTTTCTGTCATGTGCAATATTATTTGAGTACAATTTTTCTGATGCAACACATGCAATTTTTGTGGGTGGAACTATTACTACTGGGCAAAATGTGCAATTTATAATGTGCAATTTAAAATGTGTGTTTGCATGTCTATAACCAAAGCATTCTTCTATTTAATTATATATCCACTCTGTGTATATATACCGGAACCACACTGAGATATAGACCCTGACACAGACCACCACCCCAATTTGGCTGCTCTTACTTTTGTTCTGCCCACGTTCTGCCAAATTTCCCACTTGTGTGAAATAAAGGTTTCTGTTATCTTATCTTATCATGGTAAAAATAACAAAATAATAACAAAATAAGACATACATTTGTAAAAACCCTGATTCTTTTTAGGTGATATCGCTCAATCAGCACTCAAGGCAGCTAATGTCATCAAGTCAGAAGTAATAGAAGTTTAGTAGTGCGTAAAGATCCTGCATGTCTGCAACACAGGTGCATTCACACTCAGACAGTTAAAATAGAAGGTTAGAATATGTAATATCTTCAACAACTAGCCACTCAACTTGCTCTGGGCAGTATTGTTGGTTTGCGAATACATACATGGACTTTGAGACACTACAGAACCAGTGAAATGATGTGTGTGTTATAAGAAGTACTCTTGCGTGCGTTCATGAGTTTCAGTCCATGTTTGCCGTAATGAGTCTGTTTTTTAATGCTGGTGGTTTTTTAGTGCTGGTGGTTTTTTCTGTTTTCTGTTTTGTTCATCTTAGTGTTTTATTAAATGTTGTGCATTATTTAATGACACCTCAGTTTAACTCATACGTGCATCATGCTTTCAACGTCTTTTATAACAGTTTTCTTTGCTAAGAGATCAGGAGTTCGAATTTTTTATTCTTATCTTCTTTTGAGTTCTGTCTGATACTTCTTTTTACAGCCAGTGGACTGCCTTCCGTGGAAGCAGTCATTTAGAACATTACTAAGTCTGGTGCAAACTAAACATTAGTGCCCAGGTAAAAGTGAGTAGGCCAACGATAACCTGTCAGCATCTACAGATAGCAAACTAAAGATCTGTGACAGCTGCAAAATATTCAACATAAAGTTTCAATCATTGTAGTTGAAGTGGGGAAAAACAGGTGGGGGGAAAAAACATTTGTTTTTGACTTGTAATAAGTGTGATCCCTGAACCCACAGCAGTATCGCTCCTCCCCAGTGTTCATTCTGTAGCTATGGCCTTGGTTTGTGCAAAACAATTTTGTCCCAATTTATTGTGCACCGCTATTATTCCCATGTCTGGTTTGTGCTTTTATTGTTAGCAGTGCTCTACTACTGGTGCACAATTAAAAATGCTTCTCTGTTAACTACTGTTCTTTTCATGACAACAGGTTGAAAATATATGTTGACAATATAAAAAAAAAAAATGAATCTAGAGCTCAAGGAATCTGGAGTAAAAAAGTTAATAACACAGTTTTATTCTTTTAATGCTCACAGATTTACACAGGTGGTGTTCGAAAAATAATATGAGGGACTAGAGGTGGGCTTATGTTTGTATGTATGTATGTATGTATGTATGTATGTATGTATGTATATATTTATTTATTTATTTCCAGCCTCTGTCTTAACTAAAACAAACACCAGCAATATACTTGGATCTTGCAACCTCAAATGTACAAGCCACACTGAGTGGGCAACAAGAAACAAAACAAACAAATTCAGTATAGAAGGAGTGAATTAATTAAAAGGAGCAGAATGACAGCGGCTTAGTGGTGGAAACAAAGGCCTCCCAGTATTCCAGACACTTTCTCTCTTTCACTATCACCATTCTGATACACTCCTCATTTCTGCTTTCTGCTCTTTCCTGCTTATATGGACAAAAATAAAAGACCTCAGTGTCTACAGAAACTGTCTATTCATTTCACTCTTCTTTTCCTCATTACTTCTTACACTGTCACGTTTGTTGTAGGTAAAGGTCCGTCAAAAACTTAAGAGAAATTGTGATCAGTTTAGAACATTTAGAGGATTGTAGTAATTTTTATTACTGAAGTAACAGAGCAGATAGTACTTTGGAAAATTCAATTGAAAACTGTGTACCCAAGGACAAATGATCCAAACAAAATTTTAAAAAAAGCCTTAAAAGAAACCAAAATAGAATAAGCGATGAATCTTGTCTAAATGAATCTTGCTTGGGGAAGAGATGGCACCAAAATGCATAATAACATTGGGTCCTGGCATTCATGATGTGGATGTCACTCTCACCCCTTCATGACTGCAGTATTTCCTAATAGTAGTGTTCTCTTTCAGCTGATAATGTACACATACATACAGTCACATATTTATGTGCATATATACAGTAATCCCTCGTTATTTGCGGGGATTCACATTCCAAGACCACCCGCACATAATGAAAAATGTATTAGGCATTAAAATGCCTAAAAATGCCTATTTTTATAGTGTAAGCCCTAAATATGCCTATGCTATGCCAAATATGCTCTCAGAACACTTTAATTTCATTTCAAGGTTTGATATATTACCCTTAACGAAAACATTAGGTATGCCCATATAGGTATGTACTGTAATTCATGCATGGGCATTTTCTTTGGTATAAACAGGTAAATACAGTAATAAATTAGTGTCATTTTAGTAGTAAAAAATACAGTAAAATGTAGGGGTAATCACCAATATTTTTTACAGTTGAACAATGTACTGTTCATCAGCGGTGCGTCTTATTGTAGAGACACAGACATTGGACGGCGACTGAGCTCAACAGCCTCTTAATTTAATTTACAGTACAGTAATAAAACTACTGGTGTTTAAAAAACACTAAGTCAGGGATGGACTGGCAATCGGTACAGGTACCGTGGCTTCTTTGTCGGCAGATGATGCCTCTCCACAGAGAGAAACACATTTAATATCGAATCGTTTCTGAAAACGGAAATCTTCAGGCTTTGGTGCTGTTGATGGCGATGCGTTGACGCGAGACTCTTATCGCGCGATAAAAAAAATATCGCCGTTAATCTATTCACAAAGTTGGGTTGGGAGCTGGGTCTATACTACGCAAGCTGTGATGACTTTCACCTTGATATTTTAGAACGGATTTACTCTCTCTCTCTCTCTGGTTCGTGACTTTTCCGGATCGCGCCCGTTTTAAACGTGTCTCGCTCTCTCTGTCGCTCTCTCTACACTATAAAAACAGGCATTGGGATCATTTTTTTTTGGGGGGGGGGTGCATTTTAATCTAGATTCATCTAGATTAATCTCAAGATTACAATGAGATTAATCTAGATTTAAAAAAATTATCTATGCCCACCTCTCTCTCTCTCTCTCGCTCTCCCTTACTCTTTCTCTCCGTCTCTATCGCTCTCCCTTACTCTCTCTGTCTCTCTCTCGTTCCTGACTTTTCTGTATTTAAACCTCGGGTTTATATTTACATTTTCTTTAAGGGTAATGTATTAAACTGAGTTCAAAATTAAATTAAAGTGATCTGGGAGAACATTTGGAGGCATATTTATGGTTTACACTATAAAAATAGGCATTGGGATCATTTTTTTTTTTTGGGGTGGGGGCTTCAGACCTTTTGCAGAATTCAAATGAGCCATTTTAATTTATATTAATCTAGATTAACATTTCTATCTAGATTAATCTAGATTAATTTCAAAATTACAATGAGATTAATCTAGATTTAAAAAAATCTATTTTTTCTTTTCCTCTTTTTGGTTTAAGGATATACTCATTTTAACTGGCATCTTTCAAAGAAAAAAAAAAAAACATTTTGATTCCTCTCTAATGGAATGGAATATGAGTGGATCCCTTGAGCTATTGTAGGGAGAAAGCTAAAAGTCATCTACAGTTTAAAAAGTTTCTAGAAGCAATTATCCATTCACAGAGCATGCTGGGGAAATAAAGAACTGTGATTGGTCCCCTTCATGCATGGCAGCAGCAGAACAATGGACTGGTAAGTTTCTACACACTAAGGACCACGGCTGATTCTCCTTACATCCTGACGGACTTACTGGCACACGTGCGAACGAACACACACACATTCATAAAACAGACAGCCCCTAGAGACCATCGTATTGGCAAAAAATATAAAAAATATGTATATTTGAACAGCATTGCCACAAAATGAGCTCCCAACCCACATTCTGCAAACCAAAACATTCTGCTCTCTTTTTCTTGCTTGCTCATTCTCTCCTTCTCCTTCTGGGGAGCTTGTTATATATCTATAGATCCATAATAAGCAGGGAAGAGACTACATCCCGTGTGTTTTAATTTAACTTTAAAAGCATTCTCAGTGCTGCCAGGGCTTTTAATAGTTATTCACTTACAAATGATTGCAGGTCATTACACAGTCATTGGGAGGGCAGTAATGAGATGGGCTTAATGGCTCTTGTAGAACATTGATGTAAACGATAGAGAAAAGTTCCCCTCAGTAAGTTTTTATGATTATTCCATATGAACTGTGTTTGTTTAAACCTCTATTAGTGTAAAAAAGGGTAGCAATCTTCTTAATCAAATCTGATTTATTATGACATTGGTTCACTCTCCTCCTCCGAAGTAATCGCCTCATCGCACGGAGGAAGCAAGAGAGGGTGAGAGAGAGACAGAGAGAGGGAGAGAGAGCGAGAGCAAGAGAGGATTCTCATCGTCCTTCTAGACAAATATTGTGTTAATCTGTGGTCATGTTAATTCTACTCTCAGCCCCTCTTTTCATCATAATTTAACTGTGGCCAGTGACAGCAGGCATAATCAATTGAAGATGTGAATGAGCAGCTATTTATTAAGGGCCGGCACGGACGCTAGTGAAGACAGCGAAGTACTCTTCCGTCCTTATCCCTATTGATGTACAAGGCTGACAAGTAAATTAAATTTACCTTTGGAAATGGTTCTATTAGTATTTTTATTAGGTTAATTAAGCAAGCTCTGGGGACCCATTGAATTGGTGAGATTGGAGATTAATTCACTGTTCTCCTTGTGCTGGAGGACTGGGACGTAATCCCCCATACAGTCATCCTCCTCCAGAGCCGCACATCATCAGCGAGCCGCACCACTTCATTAGCACGCGCTGTAAAGTCGCTTCTCAAACCGCCACAATGACAATTACCCCCTTGCCTCATACACCAGCCTAGCACCAGTTTCTGCAAGAGGATGGTAGCTCATGACATAGCAAGGAAAATGCATTTATTATGGGATTCATTTAAAGAATACACCTCTCATGGCTCTAGGGTAAAGCAGGCAAGCAGTGGCTTCATAGTTCACATTGATTTAGCCATGATTCTGAGGCATGATCAATATTAAAATCACTGTCTGTTCTTAAGTGAACTCTTAGCAAGCATGAGTGCTCTGCTATGCGTTGTGTGCCCCATTCCAGTAGCTGAACCAGTAACCACTCCACCTCCATGTATTTGTAAATGTATGGGTGTGTAGATGAATGTGGATGTGTGTTTTTGAGATAAATGCTATCAGTTCTGAGGGTCCAGTGGCCAGGCTCCCTCTCGCTGGGCAGCCATTAGCCTGTCCTGCATGGGGTCCCTGCCCAAGGGGGAAGCAGATACAGTGGTTCAGGGCAGCAGCAGCCCGGCCTCCCCTGATGAAAGCATTATTGATTGAGAAAAAGGCCTTTTGATAAAGAAGATTGCTCATTGGAGTGGAACGTCATGCTCCTCTGATGCAACGCCTCTCAATCAGCCAGCAGCTGATCGACCAGGCTAGCTAAAGCCACCAGCACCGGTCAGGAACGTCCTCGTCTCTCATCGGCTCTGATCACACTTACGCCCATCGATCGCTCACTCCAGGCTTTCTCCTCCTCTTCCTCTCTGAAAATAAAAGACGCCATAGAGCGCAGCAACTGAACTCCACACTTGGCACTGGCGATCACACCTGGCTCTGCCAGCATCACTTTTGCTCCATGAGGGATGGCTTTCATTTTGCTACAGTCAAAAAACAAATCGCATCCCCTCCCTCAACAGGCCTGTCTGCTTTTGGGCCTGGAGGAAATCAAATTTGCACTTTTAGACGGATGAAAACAAATCACCTTGAACAACTGAACATACTTAGCATCAGTGATAAACTCCAAAGAGCAGCGGTACTGGAAAGCATGTGTTTGGTTTTCATGTGGTCCCACATAGCGCAATAGCCATGCGCCAAGGCTGTTTGTTCATTGAGTGTAAGTGCACACGTGTGGAGAGTGTGGAGCAGCGGACGAAGCGAGGACAGAGTTGCAGCTGATAGTTGCTGAATTGTTTTGTCACTGCGGTGAGCCTCTTCATGATTGCACTAATGAAAGGAAGGACCGCTGGGCACAAACACACCCCGCCTCAAAATGGACAGCAGAAGGACCCAGTATCTCTCTTGCTCTCTCTCGCTCTACGTGCTGTGCAGAGTTTGTAATTTTAATTAAATCATTTAAATGTAGTCACTGAAGTGCTTTGGTAAAACTAGAAAACAATTTATCTTTGGAGCTTATGAAGTGTCAGTGCTTAATCTGATTGCTTTGGAGTGAAGAATATGCTTGAACGTAATCAGATATAGAAATTTAATGTCCACTAGTCTGGTGAAAAGCGCCCGGAATCTCTCGAGGCTTCACTTCGTTTTGCTCCACAGATTTAGTCTGGCATTAACTCAACTGGGAGCCATTTCTTTGGCCATTTTTAGGCTGACCAATAAGCGTTTTCTAAAGAGATAGGGGCAGTTTAGTTGATGACGACAACTAAATGTGCAAATAAAGAGTGTGGGAATCAGAGAAGAAGCTATAATAATGAAGCTCTTGAGATTGATGTTGATTCTATTATAGTTAGAGGGATTACCACTGGGAGGATGCTAGACTAAATGCAGCAGAAGTTTCAGGATGCTTTTTTCAAGCTAATTGCACTCCTCTAATATTACACAAATGAACAATGTCTGACAAGTTATTATGCGAAGGAAACTTTGCCAGATTTACACAATGCAGCATATCTAATTCTATTAGGGCTTCAGTTTAACTTAATTCAGCCAAAATCTTTGCAGCATGCAGAAAATATCTTCTGCATAAGAAAGAGTACATTCAGACGTAGGGCAATGAGGTCTACTGCTACTTTGACTCTGTCTGACTGTTGAGAGAAATGTTTTCCTCAAAGTTTTCTCAGGATTAGCAATGCTATCTCGATCAAGATAAAGGGTAATGAAATAAATAATGCTGGACCTCTATCTCAGTTGTTCCAAGTCTCCTCCAAGCTGCTGCTTTTCTCTGCCCCCACCAGATACACACAACTCTTAATAATTGATTATAATTGATTTTAACCCAGCCCTGACCTGGGCAAAGAGGCTCAGCCAATAGCATCCATGCGTCAGGGAAATGGGAAAAACAGGACAGCACACATCTTTAAAAGCTCCAGACGTGTAGTACAGATAAAATATTTAGACTGGAGAAGCCTTGACCTCCCCATACCAGCCAGCTCCCAATTCGAATTGATTTCTGACAAGGCAACTGAGACGTGATTACAACAAAATGCACTAAAGCTGGCCAGCTGTGTCAACCCAATGTTTGCGCCAGCTTAACCTCTTCAGAGTAGCTTGAGGTCCATGCAGGGCCAGGGTCTAGCAGAATGGACAGAGCCCATCCTGGTTCAGGGGCCAAGGGCAGGCTCTCCATTGTGAAGGGCAAGCAAGCTATGGAGCACCCTACAATTACATCAGCCACTGACCAACACACAAGCAGAGAAACCGCAGTCACAGTGGACTGAAGCACAATGGAAACAGAGCTTTGGTGCCTCTCCTCATGTTTCAATGTAATCAGTGGAGGTTTCTTGACCTCTCATGAAACTGAAGTCAGATCTGATAATGTTGTATAATGTTTTTCCTCAGAGCTTGCCTCTGAGACCTGAAGAGAAGGGTCTCTTTGAACAGAGGTTTGAAGTTTGACAAGACAGAAGCTTAACAACATGAATCATTTCTCTCCCATGCTTTTGGGAATAGAGCACAGCACTGTTGGACAGTCCACTAGAGATGACCTGAGAATGCAAGTTGTATCTATGGATGCATAAGCCACAGAGATGTAACAGAGCAGCCTGTGCACAGCTGCAACATGGAAGCTGCAAAAAATCTAGATGGTGCCCTGTCCAGCGATTTAAAAATGCACAACTATTCTCTTCGGTGAAGAACTGGAGGACTTTACTGAAGTATGTCTAATAAGCAGAAAAACAAAAAAGTGGAAACTCTCTTCCACTTTTTAACATAATCATAACATGAACATGTTAAGTGTGGTTGGATTTAAGCAAGCCCGAAAAAAGAAAATGACTCATTCCAGATCATATCGTTTAAAAGATAAATGTAGTATTTTCCTTTTAATGACATTTGCCTGTCTGAGACCCTCTTCTGAATATTGGTTAAGTCACCATGTACCGGTTGGTGGGCAAAAGTAATATTCAACAATCACACCCCCTCCCCAACCACTGAATTAAAATGCTCAACCAGCTCAGAGGTGCTTGCTGATGTTGTGCTTCATTCAGAAATACACCATAGAACAGTACAGCACAGCACAGTACAGAAAGAAAATGCACTATGCTACACAGTTCATATTCCTTTTACTGCACGTTTTAAGGTCACATTAAAAGGTTGGGTCTGATTTTATTAACTCAATCATCAAAAAATCAGGAGATTATTTGATTAATATTCAAATAAACAGCTACCTCTCTGTAGGCTATTCCATGGAACAGTAACACCATAGAAATAAAGAAAAGGGGTTAATAGGAAGGTGAGCAGGCAGGTAGGTAAGAAGATGAGTGGGTGAGTATAAAGGTCAGAAGAAAGATGGTTTGTAAAATAAGTGTGATGTTTTTTCTTTTAGTTTCAGTACATGCATGTGACAAAGTGATGATGGCAGTACAGCATGTACTCTAGTCATATGCCGAATAACAATAAGAGCACAATAATCCTCATAAAAAGCTGTCCTGAGCTGGTCCTTTCTGATGAGGTCAAACTAACTTCATCCTGGTCAGTGGACTAATAGACATGATACACATACACTCACACCCTTGTTTAGAGCTCATTTGTTCACAGACAAGTCCAGTCTTTAGGGATATCAATTCACTACAGATGAATAACTACACGCACACACATACACACACGTAAACACACGCAGTGGAAAATAATACTGGATAACGATACCCAAAAAAGTAGTAGTAGAAGTAGTAGTATATCTTGATACAAAGGTTAGTTTTGTTGAACCATGTCCTAATTTTCATGTCTGCTGAAATCTCAGTCTGGTGTTCTGTACTGCTTGACATATCCAAATGCACTTTACACACATACCCATATAAACACACACAGATAAACACACACATACTCCTGAGCAATAGGGGCAGCTAGGCCAATGCAGTGGTTTGTGAATGTGTATATGTACCGTATGTATGTGTGTGTGTGTGTGTGTGTGTGTGTGTGTGTGTGTGTGTGTGTGTGTGTCATGCAGCACGCCAGACGCAGCAAAGCCAGGCCATTAATCACAAGCCCACGATGGAAGCTGTGTGTGTGGCGAGGCGGGGTCAAACTGGGGCTATTAAAGGAAGCCACGGGACTGGGGCCTCTGTTGTGTTAACCCCCACGTCCCCGAGGGCTGTGGCTGGGCTGGGCCCACAGCTGTCCCCTTCCAGCCTGATCCCAGCTGGAGGAGGAGAGAGCTGGGCAGAGGCATGGATCTCAGCTCACCGCTGTTCCAGCTCATGCCTAAATCGAAGCACAATAACATTCAAAATCTGCAGCCTCATGCCATGGCATAACTGCTCTAAATACAAAGCCAGACTTGGGTCTCAGCCCACAGAGACTTCACGCAAACATCTCCACAGCTTCAGTCATGCTGACAGACATATACACACACACACACACACACACACACACACACACACACACACACACACACACACACACACACACACACA
>JBBPDC010000149.1:17525934-17537937 GCA_037974485.1 Hemigrammopetersius urotaenia | reverse complement strand
CACACACACACACACACACACACACACACACACACACACACACACACACACACACACACACACACACACAGAGAGCAGAGGAGCCCCGTAGTATGCACAGTGCCATTAAAGCAAGTACAGACAGTACACAACTATAATGTAGCTGCAAACATAAAAAGCTAATCCATTTTTTTAACATGAGCAATGCCCTCATAAAGGTAATGAAACCAGGCATACATAATAAAGAAAATATTACAGGATACTTCCTCATCAAAACACACCACACACACACACACACACAGGTATACGCCCGAGCACACACACATGTATTGTCATGAAGGTTTCTCATTGAACTATTTATTACAGCAGCTTAAAGGGCCCCTGTCCTACATTTTTTGTCATACTTTACGTTTTTTTTTCCCTCCCTTGAGGTCCACTTGTGAGTCAAGTGCTTTCATGTACTAAAAACAGTCATGCTGCATTTTTACATGGCCATTTTCCAACTACCTTTAAGAACTAAAAAGTGAATGTTTTGTGACTGTGGTTTTGACATTAATACATGTAAATGACCTCTGTTCTGATTGGTTGGCTTGAATGGTGCCTCATAAAAAATAAAAAAAAAAACAAAAAAAAAACCAGCCTTTACTGAAACACATTTCTTATAACTTCTATGCGATTGGATGAATAGGTGGATATATGTAAATGTGTTATTGACAAAAAAAAGTGAAATAAAAAGCTTCATAGCTTCAAATTTTCATATACTACCTGGACTGGGGAGTGAATGGTGGGGTTTGAAACTTTGTTTACATACTACTTCCTTAATATCAAAAATTTTTTGAAGAAATTGAAGAAAATGTGATTTTCCATGATATGGGCTGTTTAACCACGACCTAATGTAACAAAAAATTTTACGCAAATACTACTTGATAAATAAACATAGATACATATATAGACAGATATATACAAATAAACAGATAGATAGACAGATAGACAGATAGATAGACAGACAGACAGATACATAGATAAATGTCATAACATTTATCAAACATTACTTGCTCCCATCAACACATAGAATATAGCTACAAACACACACACACACACACACAGACACACAAACACACACTTGTTGGTACACTATCTCTGTGACAGGCATCTACTAGGCTGTGTTTTGTGGAGCTTATGGCTTTTCCGCAATTGATTAAAGATCCTGTGTTGATTCTGTCCTGCGTCATGCTTAAAAGCCTACTTAAAGCAGCTCCGCTATCTCATTAAACGCACCACACGACACACGCATTAAAGGTAATGTCTCTGCCACTTTATCTCTTATTGTTTTATTTTGCTTTCCCAGTCTAATGAAGGCAGCAGAATTATGTCGTTTTAAAACCGTCTGCTTTATTATTCTATTTGTTTATCTATTTCTTATTTCCACGTCCTCTCCCGCTCTCCTCTGTCATTCTCTGGTGCTTTAATTTTATTGGGCGCTCAACAGCGGGACTGTTGATCGCTGCCCATTTTCAGATTAGGAGATTAAGTTATTCATCACTCAAGAAGCTCCCTGCTGCGGCAATGCTATCAGCACACGGCCAAATCAAAACATCTCTGCCAGCCATTCCAAAATAATTGAATGCACAATAATTTCCCTATTAATACATTTCTCATATTACAGATTATGCATGAAACCTCCACATTATCTGTAGTATTTTTTTTTTGGTTAATGTCTTGCTTCTCACCAGTAAATTTAATAGATAGAGTTGAACAGCCCGTACCAAGATGAAGGGATGGGAAGGGATGGGTTACAGATCTCTCTCTCTCTCTCTCTCTCTCTCTCTCTCTCTCCCTCCAAACATCCTCCCTGCCCCACCCTCCCACGGAGGATGCAGCAGAAAATTAAAGAAAATCGATCATTGTACAGCAGGGTGGCAATGACTGGTTCTGACGGTTGCTAGGCCAACAGTAACTCAGCTGTTCACTGCTGTCTCTTTGAGAAGTTGTTTTGTCATTTTTCTCTGATAAGCCTCAGATTTATTTTATTTTCACCTGCTTATTTTATCTGCTTATTCTATTACACTGATCTGAATTCATACCACTTTTTCCACAGAGATATTTACCCCAGTAATGAAAGGAGATGTGTCACATGTACACACACACACACACACACACACACACACACACACACACACACACACACACACACATATATGCACACATGCTGCATAACTGCACATAGGCTACAGAGTACATATAGGCAGTTAACTATATTTACACGTGTGTACACATGCGTACAAGAAAGAAAAAAGTGCTGTGGTCAAAAAACCCTGCCAAGCAAAGCTCTTTTGAATACGATTAGCCGATGCGTCATCGTAGCCTTGCCTTCCGTGTTAGTGGTGGTGTGCTGTACTAAGAATAGTACACTCATCTGGAGCAGGGCAAGATGGAACTCACAGAGCTCCTGCTACTGTGGCAGCAACTACTGTAGCAGCTACAGGCCCACTATAGAGTCCAGTCAGCCCCTGCAGCCAGTGTTAAGACCATGTTAAGCACATTTAAAAGCAAAGGCATGTTGAAGGCTCCAATTGTAACCACTGATGCTCCGGGCCAAGTCTCCGGCAGGTGGAAACGGTGTGAGGGCCACAGCCTGCTTTCATGCCATACAGTGAACGGACTAAAAAAGAGCCAGAAATCAATAGAGAGAGCATGTCTCGTGGTTATGAAGCCCCGTGCAGGCTAATTACCCACTGCTCAGGAGCGCCTTTCTGAAGAGAGATAAGTTTGACACCGGAACAAAGTGAACACACTCTCCAATAAAGTGAGGGGAATATGAATGTAGGTGACAATCACACAGACATGGAGCGCCCCTGCACCCTCCCTTCATTACACATAGCACATGATTTAATGGTACATGAAACCTGGGATGAGGTTCTGGGTTTTTTTCTCCTCCTTTTGAATAAATGAAGTGTCATTAATACAAAAACATTTGTCTGTTTTAGAGTAACCGGGATTTTAATTTCTTGGTTTATTCAACAAACCATAATTGCCTTTGCTCTAAGCAAAAAATGCATACCAACATGAAAGTCAATCATTTTCTGGTTTTCCATAAGAAACATCATTAGTGTTCTTATCATAACATGCCTAACGCGTTAATTTTAGCTTGTTTAGAAGACAAGAGGCGGAAAAAAATAGTAAATAAAATCTGACGATGATATATCTACAGCACTATGTTTTGCTCTGTGTGTGTGTGTTTAGGGCAGCATCTACCGTGTTCACTGCTAAAAGGGACATGAGCTCTCCCTGTTCAGATGACACTCCAAATGCATTATAAGCATTAATGAAAAAGTTAATGGGCCATTTTCTTACATATCAATTTACATTTTTACAATTTGGGCAGACAAATGATGTCTGCTATTGTAGGCCCATAATGTTTTGCTCAAGGAAACAGTTCTAATGTGTTTTATGGACATCAAATGTTGTGAATAATGATGCGTCCACAGCATGCAAATCAGATGACAGTGAGCTGATCAGTAGCGGCTACATAACACCACTTCCTGCTTCCAAACAGCACTGCCCTGTATCCAGCTGTACAATAAGAGTACTGCACTGTATCCAGCAGCAGAATTACACCACTGCACTGTATCCAGCAGCAAAATAACAACACTGCACTGTATACAGCTGCAGAATTAAACCACAGAACTAAATCCAGCTGCTGAAAAAACTGCTGCACTGTATCCAGCTGCAGAATTAAACCACAGCACTATCCAGCTGCTGAAAAAACTGCTGCACTGTATCCAGTTGTAGAACAAAATCACTGCACAGCTGCTGTGTCACGATTTGAACTGATGAACAAATTCACGTCCTATAAACAAAGGTATATTTAAACTAATTATAGAGACCCTGTAACAACCAGTCAGTACTAAGTGCACAAAATGCAGAGCAACAAGTAGTTGGATAGATTTGAGTAGGTTATGTCATTATTTTACTGATAACTGCTGATTTTGTCCCACACATCATAAAACAGATTTGTTGTAACTTAAAAAATGTATATTGCACCTAGCTAACTAAGCTAACTAACTGCAAAAGCTAACTGAACCATACTTTGTGTATCTGTTAACTTCAATTGAATCATGCTTATAACAGGTAAGCAAAGAGCCAGGCATGTCTAGAATATCTATGATGTTTTTCAAAAAGCATATTGGGACCTACAGTGTAGTAATTTATCATGATGACGGTAATTACGGTCATATTGAACATCCCTGATATTGCATATGGTGAAATATATTGTGATGTTTTTTGCTAGCCAGTGTCAGTGTCAGTGTCCCTCTTGAGTGCTGGTTCCTCTCAGAGGAACCTTGCCACTGTTGCCTTGGGCTTGCTCACTGGGGGCCTTGTCTCAGACTTTTGTAAAGTTGATTTGCATTTGCTGTAAGAAAAAAAAAAGTGACTTACTATGAGCCCTATCAACACTGATCCTCTAGATGAACTTTTGGATTGTTTTTAATGCTAAAGCTTATAGGAGAAAAAACTTGCACTTACCCTCATGAGCTCACATTATCAACACTCATAGTCAGCTCACAGTTAACATATACTCTGATCCAACCCCAGGTGGTGCTGGAGTAAGTTTGGGAAGCGTGGAAGCAGATTGCTCTGTGATTATTGTGTGAAGTCTCGTACATGTGTCAGAGCATAGTCATTAAACGCAGTGTGGCACTACGGGGATGCACTGTGCTGGAGCTCCACGCTAACCTGCTTGCATCTCGCCACATTCCAGCATACCAACTCTCTCCTAAACCTCATAGAAAATAATCATTTTCACCACATGGCGCCTTTCTCCACCCTCAGCATGTCCACGAGGATGCAGCTGTCTCTGGAGCTCCCTCTCCCAAAAGCAGGGGGTTATGCGTGTGAATGTATGTTTCAGTGCCATCTGCATGTGAGGTGAGAACTCCTGGTGCACGGAGCCAATCACACACCCACACACACCTCAGAAAGGCGTCACCATCGAAGCCTATTGTTTCAGAACACACTTCTGCACGTGTGAGGCGCATGGGAATGGGCTCACACCTTTTAAACACACTGAAACTTTAGCACACATACATGCACACACACGCTGAGCGGAGGCAGTTTAATGCTATGCATAAAAACACAATGAGAGGCTCCGCAGGGCCGATAAAATGGTACATGTATATCGTGTACATGCTGCATGTGTATGTATGTGTGCAAAATACTTGATATTCGTGCATGAAAATTGCACTCAATTCTATCTACTGCTATGATATTCTCCAGTGTAAGAGGGTGCCTGACCACAAGCATACATTTATTCAGCATTTTATGTACACGAGTGCAAATGAAAAGTCACCCACAGTTTCCCCCTCTCTCGGCTCTTCTCTTTCTCTTCTCTCATTATTCCACTCCCTCTCCCCGTCTCTTCTCATCTCTCGCGCTCTAACAGCGGCAGTCCAAAGCAATGGCCAATAACGCAGCATGCTGTAACAGATACCTGCAATGCTAATATCATTAATCAATACCAATGGAATTGTGTGGAGGGACGTGGCAAAATGAAGGTCCCAGCGGTACCAATCTTGCTCCCTTTAAACCTCATTTGCAAGCCCAAGATGGCCGCTCTAATGACTGGCAGCAAAGTTTTTCCAACAAATTTCATGGGGCATGATCCAAAGATAATAGGTTTTCAGCCCAATGACAATCCAATTACAATGCCAATCAAAGCTGACTCCATGCAGGCTAATTATCAGCTTCAGCCGTGAGTTCAAATTCAAGCACACCACTTTTTTTTGTGTTTTTTTTTTTTTTTTTTGGCGTTTGAATAAGAACTTGGTTTGGAAACAAGACAGGTTTGTGGTCCCTGATCTGCTGTTAGAGAGCACGTGGCTGTACCACCATAGCTGTCTACAGCTGGAATAAAATAATGTCCTTGTTTGTGCTGTGTCCAGACAGTTTATTATCATGGTTTTGAGTGTAAAAATCTGAACAAAATCTTTTTTTTATATATGTGTTTAAGCATACTGTATTCACATATTTTTCATTTACAAGATGCTACACTAAAGATTTTAGGGCAACAGATTTTTCCCCCCTATTTTTGGATTCATGGCAATTGATATTAATGCACAAATTTAAGCCAATGAGTGATCAAAATAAACAGTCTTGCTGCAAAATGAAGTCTTACATTAGGTCTGCTTTGCATTTCATTTGACTAGTGGTTAAAATAAAAATGCCACAAGTACATCCACAAGCAACTGCGCTCATCCGGAACATGGGCTTATTAATGAATCATCAAATCGCTTCTAAATATCGGTTAATTCCAAACATCAAACCGTTACCAATACGGTGGATTTCAGCAAGATTGGCTGAAAAAACCATGGTGCTGGCTGATAATTCGGCCTATATTAAGTCCATAAACACAACAATGAGCCTCCGCACAAGGCTGAAAATGGCTTAACATGGCACATGCAAATGCAGGTTTTAAACATTTCTTATATTTTAGTTAAACTTTCGATAATTTCGATAAACAACATTTAGCAGTTAGCATTTCTTATCTGTATAGTTTTCCTCTTATCTATTGATAAACCATCAGAACATTGACGCCTATAAGAAAACTATTCCTGTTCCCACTGTAACCACTGCATTTAAATAACACTACAAATATGTTTCAGTCATGTTGATTATGATACTGCTGACCATTCAGGAATTCTTCCCCTTCCCCAACAAAAGTACAAAAGAAGTTAAAGAAAGTTCACATCACAGAAAGAACAACTTCTCATGCTAATGTACCACAGAGTCACAGTATTCTGAGAATATCATGATAATGTCCAAACTTAAACAACACTGACAAGCCGCCAGGTCTCTTCAATTGGATTCAGTGCAGACCAGTGTGTGGAAAATCAATTATAAATATTGATTATAATTATATTATTACAGTAACCACCCAGTTTTACGTGGATCAGGAGTTGCAGATTCAGTCACATGCGGATTATTTTTGAAAACCAAACTCAGTTTTATGTGGAAATCCCCACAATGACGCGAAAATATCCTCCTTTTTTGCTTTTTTTGTGGCAATAAACATTTTTTCTGGATGTTTTCACACAAGGGGACTTAGCCGATCTGTAAGCACTTTTTTCGAATTCAGGGTTGAGCCCCTGCGCTCCAAGCACGATTTCGGTGCAAGCACTCAGACACTTCCAACTCCACAGTTTGATTAATCTCCAGGAGATCTTTCCAACGAGTCCACATTTGTATTTTTACCCCAAGTAGATTAGCGTTTATTCCCCGAAAACCGTTCAGCGAGTTGCATACCCTGGCGGGGAATTTAAGAGGCGAATATGAGCGTATGTTTACATTTTCTTTAAGGGTAATGCATAAAACTGAGTTTGATTTAAATGATTTAAATGAAATTAAAGTGTTCTGGAAACATATTTATGGTTTACCCTATAGAAATAGGCATTTTTATGCAATTGTTTTACCAAAACACAACAATGCCGTTTTCTACTATATGTAATTAATGATTATAAAACATCATTTTTATAGTATCTTTTAAAAGTGACATATACTGGTTTTGTGTTTTTGTCATATCACCCTCCTCTAAAATAAACAAAAATAAATGTTTGTATTTTTTATGAACTGACTCATTGTGTATGCCACATACCGTCAAGGGGATAACAACGCAAAGGTTCGCTGATATTAATCCTCCAAACCTTTATCTCCATCAGAAAAACCTGGACACACACACGACACACACAGATACGCACACCACACACACATTCAAACAAACAAAAAACTGCATCAATAACACAAATGATTAAACATTCATGGCCTTTTGTAGAGAACATCTGCTCTATATAAGAGTGTAGCCTCAGGGATTGGGTGAAAGGAATCAGGCGGATTTCTCCCACAGATCCTCAAGAAAGCAATAAGATGGCACAGAGACTTACACATAGGAGAAAATGTTCACATACACACACTACAAAATAATAATCTCATACTCTTGGCTCTTGTCCAAACAGACAATACGTGCTAGTGGGTTAGCACCTGTGCAGCGTCCACTGCATTCAGCTGCAGAACGTTTCTCAGAGAAAAAAATATAACCATGCATATATAAATATGGTGCTCCCTTACTTTCTATAGTGAAGTGCAATCATATTTTCACCACCAGACTGACAAAGACAGATATTAAAAGAATTTAAAAGGAATATCTGACAAAACACTTGTAAAGTGACTACTTTAGCATTTTTAAAGCCTCCACTTTGTCCACTTTTAACCACAGTTTGCATAAGTATGTCCCATTGACTCCCCCTCCCAACTGTAGTGCCAGGCAGCTGAGAAATGATTATCTTTGATTATCTCAGAGTTTGTGGTTCGATAAATTTCTTGGAGATGCAAGGCGTAGAGAGCTGCCTCTCTTCAGACTCCGTTATCTCTGTGCTTTCTACACAAACTCTGCACATCTGAAGAGATTAATGATACATTTTCCGTGGAGATAACATCTGTCTCAACTGCTCCTGGAATATTAAGCTTAATAAATATATTTATGAGCCCCGCTCTCTATAGCTCTAATGCAATCAGCCGTGCCGCTCACGCTGGCCCAAGACACTGGAAACACATTGACTTATTTTGCAGCGAATTAGTCCAACCCCTAATCGCTGAACCCCGCTGCAGGTTTTGAATTATCACTCTGTGACACCCATCCTCTGCACAGCAATGCTGATATGAATAAAATCAATTCATAAAATTACTGGTGTCCGGGTTTCATTAACACCACATAAAACAGCGTTTTATGTTTATTATTACACCAGCATAATCTATAAATAACCCACTTATAAGCATGCATTGATGCTGGCCATTGTCCCATAGTGATAAAAGGATACATTGTTAAAACCGACAATGGATCATAATAATGCCTGGTCAATAGTCACAAATTGCACACTCATACTTAGTCTCAGACAGCATGCGAAAGAAGAGTATACCCACTGAATATACTCCTCCTGCACCTGTTATTCCTCCAGATTGCTGTACATTAAGATGGAATACAAAAACCCAGTGACTTCTGGTGTTCTCCTGAAGATGTACAAAAACAATCACACGCACAAAAACACCACTGCCAACACTGACCCAAACAATACAGCAGCCAAGGGTCAGGGAAGAGAAGAGATCGGTCACGGTCGCCTCGCCTCCCCCCCGTAGACACCGATCCCCATCCCCTGAGTTCTCCCATTCATTCTGTTTCTTTTCTGTCTTCTTCTGTCTCCGTGCCCTGTCTGCCCGTATCCCAATCCCCCTCAGTTCCGGCCTTCCTCCCTTCATTCCTTTCTCCCTTTCAAGTCTTCGTGTTCCGTTTGTGTCACAGCCCACAAACGGAGCCCCTTATCTGTCGCACCTGTGTCTAGTCCCGTCAATCACAGTCTCACCAGTCTTCCCTTCCCGAGCACAATTTATAGTCTGGCCTCGAGTCCAACGTGCCTGTATTTGTTCTCCCTACATGTATATGCCTTTTGTCTGTTCATGCCTGAATGTTCTTGCTGTCCTTACGTTCTCTGTGTTTCTCTTGTTTTGCAGACTCGTGCTCTCCAGCTTTGAGTTGGCGCTAACGCCTAAAGCACCTGTTCCTTGTGCTCAACGTTTTGCCCTCGCCTGCCTGCGAGCAGCCCTGCCTGTGTTTTCGTTCTCGTTAGTGGGAGCACGAGTCTTGCCTTTTTTTTTCCCTCGTTTTATTGCATTGTCTGTTTTGACCTGGGGTTGGGGTGCTTTTGTGTTTCGGTGTTTCTTTTTGCTGTTCATTAAACCCGTGTTTGTTTCTGCCTAGCCTTGCGTCCTCCCCTTTCCCTATACACAACATGACAAGATCTTACAACAGACAAATCATCACCCACGGTGACAGGAAGCGGAAGCTGTTCATTACCTCTGCATAAACAGGTCTTTACTAAAGAAACTACAGCCCTACGTGATCAGACAGCCTACTTAACACATTGTTTTCTAAATATTAGTCTAATCTGAAATCTGTGGTATGGCTGCTGCTGGGGGGGGAGTGGAGAGCCAGATAAGCCAGGGGGCTAAGCTAACAAAAATTAATAACCCTGATGGAGATCTGTCTTTTTAGCATAATTTCACAGGGAAACATAGCCTGACCCTCCAATGATGCTCTTTATCATGATTATTTTGAACAATGTGAAATAACGATTTTGTTTACTACTTAACCTTTAGCAGGCAGCTGCGGCGCCAGGCCTGCCACTGCACTCAGCGGTGTGTAAGTACCCAGGGTGCATGGTGCTACTGGATTATTCTACATGTGGCCTCTCTCTCTCTCACCCTGTTTCTGCTACACACACACACACACACACACACACACACACACACACACACACACACACACACGCACGCACAGCCCTGCTTGGTTCATATCTTATTTTCATAACATAATCCTAAAAAGTCATAATCATTCTGAGTAAGGAAACACTAATGCTGTTTATTTTTGTACATGCATTAATTTTGTATATTTATTAAATATTTGTATCACAAATCCAGTTTCATAAGGATCACTCATACACAAAGGAATATATAAACATACTCCAAATAATAATAATAATAATAATAATAATAATAATAATAATAATAATACTATTTCTCTGAACTTTACATATAAAGCCATATATCAGAACAAAGGTTGGTTTCTTGAAACATTAAGTGTGTAGGTAGAAAAGGTTCACACACACACACACACACACACACACACACACACACACACGTAAAGCTGTAAAATGCTTCATCACAGGCATTTGCACCTTGCTACTGGGCAAGTGAGACAGGCTGGGAGAAGCAGGGATGTTAACTGCTATGGTAACCAACCCTCAGGGACTGCATTCTGATCAGTTCACCTCGCAACATCTGCCTCTTAAATGTTCAAGCGCAAAAAGATGAATAATAACGAAAGAAATTAAAACAAGGGAGCTAATGATGCCTGCAGATTTCTACCCAGCTCTATTCACACAGAAACACATGCGCACTCCTCACTAACAAACCTGCTCATACGAAAACTAACTGGATCCTGACTGCTGATTAAGTAGCCCCTCTTTCCGATGAATTCAGTGCCACTTTCTTCCTGCTCTGGCAAACCAGGCTCAAATTGGCAGTAGAGGTGGCAGTGCAAGGGAGAGTTAGAGGTCGAGAAGAGGCCATTATCTGAAAGTTAATGACCGCCATAAATAGGAGGGCATTACCTTTGCAGATTTTCACATTGAAAATAATGGGCCCCCTTTTCCACAAACTACACTTAGCTTTACAATTTATGCTGGGGCCATCATTATTGACTTTTAAGGTGAAATAGTCTGGTGTCCATTATGAACCGAGCAGATCCAGCCATGGATGTGGTGATGTGATGGCCCCAGCATAAAATTCAGGGATGTGATGATGCCAGCTTCCAATTCCGGGCCAATGCCGATACATAAACTTCTACAGAATATAGGAATTGAGACTGCATTTCGATTAGCAAAAGAGAAAATATATTACTCATTTCAGCAAAATGAATAAAATGCAGACCTTTATTTTAGGGATGCACCGAAATGATGTTTTTCGGCCGAAACCAAAAATGAGGAAACAGAAACACCAAAATTAATTATTATTCAATTATTAATAAATCTGTTACAAAACTATGAAAAAATGTATTTAGCATTCAAACAATGCAAAATATAAAATACAATTTTAAATAAAATATTTTACTTGGCCTCACTCATGAATAGCCTAAAAGCAAGATAGCTGAAATATTAAACAATTAAATATCTTCTCTTGTAAAACAAGTGAATTCAAGTGCATTTTAATATTCTGAATGAAGTGTATAAACAAAGTGCATTCAGAACAAGTGCTTTAAAAATAATAACAACATTCTCTGTAGGCCTATAACAAAATACATAACAAGTGAAAGTGATAATTCGGTCATATGTGAACACACCATAGCACACAGTGTGAACAGCACAAAATTCAACCTCTGCATTTAACCCATTCACCAAGTGAAGCAGGGGGCAGCCATGA
>JBBPDC010000149.1:17502280-17503685 GCA_037974485.1 Hemigrammopetersius urotaenia | reverse complement strand
CCACCTCATCATTGTGACAAGGCCTTCTGTAGTTTCCCTGCTTGGCCCACTCTGGGTCGTATCAGGTTCGGCTGTGGAACCTGATACGACCCACCAACATATGCATGATAATTAGCATGCATCTCTTATTGCTGCTGGAACATTCTGAATGTTCAGAACAAGCATATTTTTTGTTTTTTTTTAATGTAGTCTTGAGGAACAGTTTTCCAGGCTTCCTGAAAGACTGTCAAAGACTCTCATTTTCAGTCCAGTCCCAGAACCTGACCATTTTCACATGAATGCTTTTTGTTTGTTAAGTTCTGTACGAATTATTAAGGCATAGCAAAGTCAACTAATTTAAGTCCTGAACCAGTGAAGAAACACGTGAAGATGATTTCAGATGACCTGGCGGTGATCAGTATACTGGTGGTGCTGAATGCTGAGTGGTTGGAATTCATTTATCTAGGCTCCTTGCAGCTTTGTACCTTGTATTTTTGCACTTTGCAGCCTGTCACAGCCCATCCCATTTCTTTAATCGACTCAATATGAGACATATAGACAAACATAAAACAGTATTTCTGCTACAAAATATAAAGAGGGGGGGGGGGGGGGGGTTCAAGACCTTTTCACTGAACTGTACAGACACAAAAACATACTCACAATAAAACAACATTTATTTTTATTAAGGAAAAGGATCAAATCCAGAAAAAGGATAAAAACCGGAAGTGGTGACATCTGCCCCTCTCTTAGTGCTGCCTTTATACTGTGAACATCCCTGAGTGTGAGCAAAAAGTGCACAGCACTAAATCTTTATTTGTGAGCAGAACTCTCTTCACCAGAGTGCACATGATGGGAAGTGCATTAGAATGTACTAAGAGCTGTCTTCCTGCTCTCTTCCTCTTTTCTCCCCTCTATCTCTCCACATGCTGAAGGCCTTGTTTGTACAGCTCTCAGCCCAAATCCATTATTACTTCCTAAACTGACAAATCATTTCAACAAATGCAATCTTCTCCCCACCCGTGCCGGCTGATAAGATAAATAGCGAAGTGGAGCGAGGACAGACATAGAGGTAGTGGTTCATATTTCAATTTGCAAAAGCACCTCTCTGTGAATGTTAATTTAAGAACTACGCGGAGAAACAAAACTACAGGGCATTAACATCTCTGGAACAGCAGTCTGTCAAAGACTACAGCCATGGAGTCAAATTTTGTCAAATAACATCCAGTACCTCACAGCCACTGACAGTCAAAGGAGAGGTTCAGCTTTTGGCTTTTTAACTGAAGGTCTGTTCTAAGTAAGTAATTTGTACGGGTGCAATAATACACTAAGCCAAGAATTCAATTTGATTCATTCGATTTGATAATGAGTTCATGATTTGATATTCTCACAATATTTTGAATAAAATGTAAAAAAAAAAATACGTATA
>JBBPDC010000149.1:17492280-17499780 GCA_037974485.1 Hemigrammopetersius urotaenia | reverse complement strand
AACTAGCCACTTCAGAGAGCTGAGCGTGTGGCCAGGTATATCTTACAGCTAAGCCACAGATGCACAATCATGCCAAGCAACGCAGCCTTTCCATCTGGGACTCCCCATTCCAGCTACTCATTAATTACAATCAGATTTTCATCCCCTTCTCCTGCTCCCCTCTCAGTATGAGAGATCGCCTTTCTTCACCCAATTCCACAAACGATTCTGTACGGGCCAGACTGATATATCAGGCCAACATCGAATTCGATTGATGTCGACAATTGGGACTTCAATCATCAAATATGACTGAGCTGCAGACCACTTTCTAATGTTTAAACTTTACAGCAATACAATCAGTACAACACAAACATAAAGTAAAAAATCATGTAAATAGAAAAACATGCAAAAGACAAACAGTTTTATTCCGCATACTACATATCGCTCAAAACCTTTTCCGAAAAGGTTCTGAGAACCCCAGTGATTTGCAATTGAAGTTGACTAGCCCTGCAGTAACCCCTCAGGATTCAGCCTAACGCGTTTTTAACCGCTAGACTGGTAACGGTAATACACTGAATAGTTGTCAACCGCCATAAAAAGAAGAAGAAAACGCCCATTGCAGCATGTAGCATGACTGCTCTATGTCCCGTCCTCCATTTTAGTGTTTTAAACTTTTCCCCCCGAATTTTCAACAGTCTCAGTTTATTTAGTATTAGTACGCAGTGCCCTGTTACTTCAATGTTTCGGTTATTTCTGTTATTTCAATGGGTTATTTCAATATTTCTTTTGTGTATGAGCATGCTGCTAATGCTAACCATTAATGCTAACTTTTTTTAAGCAATAAAGTTTCTGATTATTTCTGATTATTTATTTACCTTTAAATTTTCTTTAAGAGTAATGAATTAAACTGAATTTAAAATGAAATATTTGGGGGCATATTTAGGGTTTACACTATAAAAACCTTCTAGGGTCAGAAACAGGCAAGAAACAATTCTAACAAAGATGGCAGATAAAACCTGAGCTACTCATGTAAAGGCAGTGTGAGCAGCAATGCCTTGTAATCTAATTTTAGTAAAGTGAAGGCGAAGTGTTTATGTTAAGGTCACCACTGAAAAGATAGACTGAAAAAGGATTACTTAGCAGTTTGACTACATATGTTAAGAATGAGCCAGCACTTTCCCTACAAACAGGTGTTGGAGTGATTTTATCGGAAAATCCAATGAGCAGATAAACAATAAGTGAAACTGTCATATTTTGTACGAAAAAGCTGTATATTAATGATAGATTATATATACATAGATATACAGTAACTTCCCACTTTTACGTGGATCATTCAGTGTAATTCGGATGCACTATTACACTATATACACTATAAATATACATAGGGCGTTTTGAAATGGTAAAATACTGCTGTACTTAGAGGCAGGATGTTTGAAAATAGTCAATATGAGAACATTATTTATTTCTCCTTGCTGCTGATTGGGAGCATCCCCCACTCGCTGTACTTAGAGGCAGGAGGTTTGAAAGTAGCCAATCCCAGAACTTTATGTAGTGCAGGGACAAGCCTGCTTCAGCATGCTGTGGCTGCTCCATGTCTTATCTTAGTATTTTAGTGTTTTAAACTTTTGTCCCCAATTTCAACAGTTTTCTCAGTTAGTTTAGTATTTTTAGTTTAGTATAAGTAAGCTGTGCCTAAACATGTGGGTAGAGAGAGTTTTTTCATCGTTTTGGCTCTACGTGCGCCGTTAATGCTAATGCAGCTAGCAGTAATGACTCGGTTTTTAAGCAATTTCCTCTAGGATTATTTATTTCTTCTTACTGCTGCGGTTTGTAGCATTTGTGGCAAAGCACAAAGCAGAATCTCTCCTGTGGAGCATCTCAGTGTTTCTCTTGATTTTTGTTAAAGCCCTGTGTTTTTATTACTGCAAATTAAATTTAAAAAGGCGAATACATGTTTACCTTTAAATTTTTTAAGTTTATAATGAAACTAAAGTGTTTTGAGAGCATATTTTGGGGCATAATTAGGGTTTACACTATAAAAATAGTCATTTTTAGGCTTTTTTAAATCACAACAACGCAGTTTTTCAATATATTCATGTGCTCTTGGAACGTAATCCCCTGAAAAAGCAATACACATATACAGTAACCCCCCACTTTCATGTGGATCAGCAGTCACGGTTTTCGAACCTCCCTCAGTACAGCTGACTGTGACTTTTGGGCCTTGTGCGTCATGCAGCGGTTACCAAGGCAATTAAACACCTGAACTGAATGAACCTCCACTGCTCAGCATAGTCCCAAACACAAACAACCAGCACAAGAACAAGGGGGCGTGGCACACAAGACCCGGACATCACAGTCAGTTGTACTCAGAGGTGGAAGGTTTGAAAGTAGCCAATCCGAGAACGTTATTTATTTCTCCTTGCTACTAATTGCCCCCCCCCACCCCTTCTGCTTCTGCTAAGTGCAAAACGTTAGTGTTCCGTTTAGGACAGCACTGACCAACAGCAGTAGGCAGTGCACACTACACACTAAATCTGACGGTAGTGCGCGATTTCGAACACACCCCGTTTTTTTATTACTGCAAATTAAATTAATTTATTATTGTATTTACCTGCTTCTATCAAAGAAATCACCTGTGCATGAAATACAGTGAAGTCTATACAGGGGTAACATCGGTATTTACATTCTAGCACTGCAGGAGTTCAGTGTGAACTATACAGTACGAATGTGGGTTTACCTTTACATTTTCTTTAAGGGTAATGAGTTTTAAATGAAATTAAAGTATTTTGGGAGCATATCTGGGGGCATATTTAGGGTTTACACTATAACAACGTTTAAACATTTTTTGAACCACGTCACAACAGTCGTTCACTATATACGTAACCCCCATGAAAAGCTGTCCAATTTAAATCTGTGGTAAACACTGTATTAGAAAATAAACGATGTACACCACTGTATATCTCAACTCCTTAATATTGGTATCAGGTACAATAAATGTTCATATAGTCGTGCCCTATTCAACATCGGGGCTGAAGTGTTATCTGCTTATTGCCCATTGGAATCAGTCTTTGCAGGCATGGCTAGAACCTTCATGCTCTCTCCATGCACTGCCCTCTGGTATCAATTGTCACATTGCCCTGTCAATCAACATAAACCCCCCACGCTTCTCTTCCTCCTACACAGTCTCTCAGTACAGACTGAGGGTCCATCAATCCAACCTCCAGCACTCCAGTCATCCCCAGCACATTCCTCCTCTCTCCACCCCTCCATCTGTCCCTCATGTACAGTACTCCTGCTGGCCAGGCACAGGGAATGGAACAGACTACCACAGGAACAGGCACCAGATTTGAACGCCCATTTGACTAGAGGTTCCTTGTAAAATGGTGATATCCATTAAGCTGCGCCTGTTGTTTATGCTTCACTTGGCCTGTTTTTCCCCACCTTTCCTTCTCACCATCAGTGGGGTTATTACAGCTTATAAAATTTTTGCTCCTGTCCCTAAGCTAATCTCAGAGGAGTAGTTGGACTGGTCTTTTGGTTATTGTCATTCTCTCTCTCTCTTTCTCTCTCTCCTTGGAATGCAGATTCTCCTGGCCAGGTTGTGATGCAGTCCATACTTTGAAGATCAGAATTAAGATGGTGGAGACGGTGGGGTTGAGGAGAGGGGGGTTGGCTTGAGATGCTAATGCTAATATTGCACTGTGCAGCAGGTTTGGTGTCCACACTTCATAGAGGAGGAAGGCGAGTGGAACAAAGCCCACTCATTCTTTTTGTTATGATAATGCAGCCAGTGCACCCGGTATGCACTTTGGAAAGGAGAGAGAATGAGGGAGCTGTGAGAGGTTGTTTAGCATGCTGAGGTGAGCGACACACGCTTCTGCTGCTGTGCTCCCTAACCCTCACATCTGCGTATACTACACCAGCGAGGCACTGCCGGCTCACCGTTCAGAAGAATGTACCTCACTGATGACACTCAGTACCTTTAATACCACCACAACAAACTACAGCAGGAAGAACCACAGCAAGACACTCACAACATACCTCTGCATGGGCTGGTGTCATTACTCAAGCAATATTATCCACCATTTCCTCCAAGATTACAAATACTAGTGGCACTGCAATTACCATTTATTATGAGATAATAATAAGGATTATTGCCTATGTGTATTGATCTATAAAAACACTATAATTCACCCGTTAAGGCAGAGGCAGAAGCAGCCAATAGCCTGGGTTTGGTTTACTGCTCCTCTTCACAACATCAATGCAGGAATATTGGATGACTTTACGTAAAAAAAGATGGTTGCTGTTAACCTGTTAGGCAATGCCAGATTTACTGAGTCTATTTCTACATTTTTCCCTTTCAAATCGATAGGGGACTGAAGCCTCTTCCACAGCAAACGCTGCTCATTTTCTCCACATCAATACAACGGCCCAATAGTTCATTCCTTTTCATCCCCATGCTCAGTATTAGGGAAGTTTTAATAGGACTAGGCTTTGCTTCGGAGCCAATTCCCACAAGGCACGGTGCTTTAAAGTTATTTTAGGCTGTGGGGTTGGAGTATGGAGGTGTGATCTGTGGGAAGGGCCACCCCACAGACCAAAGCGCGCCCCAACCCGGCTAACCCACGTACCCCACAGGTTACACCACGCCAGATACACAGGCAGAAAACTTGGCTCCATTTCTCCATGTGTGATCCAAGGTGCACACAGGACAAACTTGCCCAGGGAGATAACAGACTAGCATGTGTGTGTGTGTGTGTGTGTGTATATCCTACTCTGGGTTTACTTGAAAACTACATACTATTGTTTTCTCTCTGTTATCTGTACTGTATGGATGGAGAACATTTCCAGAGTGCTGGCGTGCTCTTATGAGGCCGCATGGTGGTCTATCACCATTTGATGAGAATGCGTTTGTGGATGGGCAATAAAGCCGGGGCTCAGGCTGAGCCCATTATTATTCCGCTAATGAAGTTGAGATAGTTGTTTAATTTGCTGTGTTTCTGTGTGCGAGTGGGCCCTGCTGTGTTCTGCTTCAGCATGGTGCGTTGAGGAAAGCCTCCATTCTGCCCAAACTCCCCGCTACCCCAGGGCCTCAGTGCCTGACCCTCAGGCTTCCGGGCAAACAGATGTCCCCTCAGCCCAAGCAGGCAAGACAGGCCCCCATAAGGGCTCTTTAATTATCCCTCTCTCTCCCTTTCCCCTCTCTCTCTTCCCTAATAAAACATTAAGCTTGCTAATCGAATCTGATGCAGCTGACTGATACTTCCAGCACAGTCCTCTCTCCACATGAGCACATATCGAATCGTGACAAAACACGCATACACACGCGCGCGCACACGCACACGCACACACACACACACACACACACACACACACACACACACACACACTTGCCCATTGTCCAAACAGCCTTACCATGTCAGTCATCAAATGAATTAGGTGCAACAATCAACAAACACCTCATTTTCAGACAAGAGCAGAGACTAGATTAAAACCATCCGTCACTTTAAATATAAACCATCTGGCTCTGCTCGATGGGCTTTTTATGGCCTCTGCTTCTATCAGTCACAAAAATACTCAAAACCCAAATCTCAGACTTATCAGAGAGATCTCTCATAAAAATAAAGTGATTATTTTATTTAATATTAAAGGAAATAGAATTCTGAGTTTCATTCTTACCTATTACACATTAAGGGTACAGTTATTTAACAGCATTAAAAAAGGTCAAAATAATGTACATATATCTGAGGGGCTGTCTTCTGATCTCTAATGGATACCACAATCGATAACCAAAACTGCCCATCTGTATTTATCTTATTTGAGTAAAGTGGGTGTGTAGGGGGTAGGGCATACATTTGCAAATGCATGTACCCACTTTCAAAACAACTGGGATTTTTCCCCAAAGTTGTGAGTAAATTAGGAGTGGTGATTTTTGGAGTGGCATATTTTACTAGAGAGGGGCACTGCACGCATTGAGAAAGTTCTATTAGAGACCATTTATTTCTCTGTGCCAAATAGATCATTGTGGAATTTCACTGGCTCCGAAAAATCAAGACATTTAACAAAGGATAAAGGCCAAAATCAACCTCAGAACTAAAAATCGGATGAGACCTGAAAATGTGCACATCGTTACACCCCTATTACACATGCATGTGCAGTACTGTGGTCACAAGTGCCATGATGACAGGTGCATTTGGCGTTCGCTGCTGTTGTAGCGCGGTCGGTGCAAGGGGTAATGCAAGCACAGCGGAGCCTGCTAGACTGACCTGCTAAATGTATTCTGCTCTCAATAACCGCTCTGAGTTGAAATTCATGTAAAACGGCAGGAACTCCCAATGCTTTTAAAAGCCACATCTGATAGTAGATAATGACAGAGATTTCAGGGCCATTATGGAAGGCTATCAAATATTCCATTCCTTTTTTTCACATTCAGATTTGTAAAACATCCACAGAGAGGCTGCCACGGCTCAGTATCTGCACAACATAGCAGAAGATAAGACAGCCTGGGACCAACTGAGGCTGCAATAAAGAAATAAGGAAATTCTTATCAAAATGAAATGTGCAAAATGTATGACTTACCATGACAGAGACTTTGAGTTTGGTGCCAAGCTAAAGGTCAGCATATTAAATACACAAATACCAAAACAACGTGTCGTGTCTAGCATGAACAATAAAGAGTAGAAAGGAGAGGAATGGAATAAGGATATCCTGCAGTAGCAGCTTGACTTGATATGTGTCGCACATATGCAGAAAGCCATATATATTTAAAATACATATATTTCTATAGTAATGTGACATAAAATCTAATGTCAGGATCGGTATCAGTAATAATAATAATAATAATAATAATAATTATTATTATTATTATTATTTTAATTTATATAGCGCCTTTCCAGACCTCAAGGACACTTTAAAATACATATAGTAAAGAAAAGATGAAACAAAAAGACAAATAACAAATATACAAAAGTCAGATACAACAAACTGGAAAGAACAAGACATAATGACAGAAAAGCATGACAGGTAAATAAGACAAAGCAGTCAGTTTACCAAATCGGAGGTGTAGCATTCAGAAAACAGGTGAGTTTTGAGTAATGATTTAAATTCCATGATATTGTTAACAGAACGGAGTGAGTGTGGTAGAGAGTTCCAAAGTTTTGGTGCATTAACACTAAATGATCTGCCCCCCATGGAGGAGAGGCGGAACTGAGGGACAGTGAGAAGGCCAGAATCAGAAGAACATACATATATATATATATATATTAGGGCTGGGAAAGTTAACGCGTTAACGCATTATTTACTTAACGTCGACAATTATTTTATCGCGCATTAAGGCAGGTTTTTAAAATCATTTTATTTTGAAAGTCGGTGCTTTCACTGAAGTAACGCGAGCAGGGGAGGACTGGGACTTTCTTTACCAGGTTGGGTATGTGCATCTCGGCCGCATCTTGAGCCTTTTTGCAGAACGCACAGATTGCCAGTCCGCCCCTGAACACCAGCGCTGAGGTATTTAATATGGAC
>JBBPDC010000149.1:17481292-17492180 GCA_037974485.1 Hemigrammopetersius urotaenia | reverse complement strand
TTTAGTACAGACTTAAAGGTGCGATTAATCGCGAGTTAACTATGGCAAACATGAGATTAATCGCGATTAAATATTTATATATACTTATATATATATATATACTTTTACTCAGTTGGTTTAGCCATATTGCAAGATGAGGATGTGTGTGTGTGTGTGTGTGTGTGTGTGTGTGCGCGTGCGTGTGTGTGTGTGCGCGTGCGTGTGTAGTGCAGTCAGTACTACTTGACTTGTGCTTAAGATGTATTTTTCCTTTTTATTTTGCTATGCAGTTCACATCAGGGCAAGGTTCTGCCTCTGAACCTATTCGTTTTACGTTGATAAACCTGGAAGATAGATGTAAAAAAAAGGAGAAAAAGGAGAAAAATCTTCCTGACCAATGAACAACAAGAGAGTAGAGAAAGAAGAGAAAATGAGAGGTTCAACAGACACACATCAAAAACTTCTCCGTAATGGGCAGGCATTCACCCATTGGACTAACATCTTTCAATTTATTAGCATGACAAAGGACACAATCATTTTGGATATGCCTGAATGCAATTTTCATTAACTTTGCAATGATTTATTAACAAAAGTGTCAGGAATGTAATAAAAGCAGCAGGACTTTGCAAAAAGCTAAAATAAAAAATAGAACGAATTAAAGAAAAATCAAATAAATAAAGAAATGCAATCTAAATCAAGGAGAAAGGGAAATAAAAGAGAGGGAGGGAGTGGAGAGAGAGAGAAAGGGAGAGGGAGAAAGAGAAACAGAGCACAAGAGAAAGTGAGTGAGAAAATGCCTTGAAGCATCAGGTCAATAAGGTTTCCTGATTCCATCACTGACATCATAGTGACTGAACTATGCAATTAACACAGAAAGCAAAGAACATGCTAATGTCTCACTCCGGTGTAATTACGCTGAGCTTAGAGCACACAGAGACAGAGCAGCTCGATGCTCGTGTCAACCAGGCCTGTACAAGCCGTGGCATAAACACATGCACGCTGACATACACGCACCGCAGCCAGTTTCAACATATAATCACATGCCTTCAGTGAAAAGATCAGAAGAACATACTGGCTGACACTTACTTCCACTTAATGCAGTCTATTTATTACTAGTATACCATACTGACATGCAACAGTATTGACAGATAACTAAAACTCACCTGCAATGTTTGCAACATCAGTACAATTTGCAGTATTCTGTAAGATTCCCTTTGCCATCATTTTAAGAGAAAAATGATGAAAAAACTTTAGTTTTTTATTTTAAGATGTTTTTTAGGTTCTCCCAAGAATGATTAACTTTAGTTGGGCAATATAGCAAAAGCACACTGTGATCATAATTCTTTAAGTCATTTTCACAATTTTGATATGAAGTTTAATTTGCTGGAACATGTCCAATGCAGCAATAGTGCCACAAATAAAACTGCTACAATACTTTGCTACACTAAACCCATTCAAGAGGACTAAAGATGCACTCTTTAATTAAATGGGCGGTTACTGACCATTTCCATGATATACTTGCAAAGGTGTACCTTCATGCAATTTTTCACAATAAAAATAAAATAGCCTAATTTTGGCCTCTCCAAAACAAATCTTTCTCCAGTACTGTGATATGCATATCTGCTCTTGATTTTTTTATTCTGTTCAAAGGCACACCACTACAGTTCCATGAGAATATGTGGAAAGCAACAGAATGTCATCATCTGCACATTACTCCTCTCTTCAGTTATCGGAGATTGCCCATGCTCAATGAGATTTTCATCATTACAACTTATTAAACTTCCAGGCCGAATATTTACAATGCTGAATTCTCCATGAGAGCAGAAATTACTGAGGAGAGCTTTTCCTTTAGAAAAGTGGCTGAAAAAATAGAGAAAAAGAAAAGAAAGCAGCAGATAAAATGAGAAAAGTTATGAGCCCAGTCTAGAGCTGCAGATGCACTGCTATTAGACTCACACAGAGAAAGCCGGTTGTAATGAGTGAATCTTCAGACGACCAGAAAACAAGCTGCAACAAAATGAGCCTCTCCATGATGATGTGCTACCTTACAGACACACACTCACACACACAGGGCCCTCAGCAGCATACTCTCCACCCCCTGCAGCTCCTCCATATCATTAAGATTTTATCAATTAATAATTTGGCTGCCGTAATAAATAATAAACAGCAGAGAAACTAATCTTCAAAAGACACACAGCCCCTCCCAGGTGAGGAGGAGTTTTTTAGGGAATTAGGAAAGCCACTTAATTACTGACTGCTGAGAGTTTTATGTGATTAAAACATGGAAGCACTCTCAAAGTGACCAAGCGACCAGTTATCCACTCCAATTCTTTTCTATTTGCAGCTCTATCTGATCCAGAGACACAATGCTAACCAGTGACCAGACGGCCAATACTGCACGAAAACAAGACAGGGGCTTGCTGGATGTAGTGTGGCATTCTGTTGCCCGTGTTTCTGGACAGTGTCCACCTTCAAAATAGACAAATGACAGAGTATTTAGAGACCATAGTGCTCCCAACAATAGCCATTCCCAAAAGTATCACATTATGTTACCCTTCAAACAGGCACAAACATTCATACCAGCAGCTAACCTCACAAGCCTTACATTCCCTTGTGCATCTTAAATTGATCATTCTGACAGAATTAGATCAAAGATAATGCACTAACATAAGAACAATAAAAGAAAAAGGGAAATAAAGGGGAAAGAATGGGATTCCTAACAACCATAGAAGCCCACTAAAACTCTCACCATCAGTTCTTAAATTTAAACATTCGAGAAAAGCATTTCCACACTTGCTTTAGATCTAATATCTGAAATCCACCATGTTTCTGTCCATTGTCACTGTCAAGAATTGGTTAGTGAAAAAAGATCAGAGGCAGGTTTTAAGAAATGATGGTCTAAATTTGTAGCTGTGAATGTTTGTATGATGAAATGCAGAAAACAATGAAAATATCCTTGCAGATTGGTTTGAAAAGTAGAAAGCAAGTGTCCCAAAAATAATGGAAACTGTAATAAAGGCATTGGGCAGGCACACTAAATACCAAAAAAAAAAAAAGCCACAGGTTTTTAACTACTTATGTTTTTATTTTATTAACTGCAGATTTGAATTCCTGTTAAGCATTGGAATGTTGTTGAGCGAACAACTATAGATGAAATTAAGATGAAAGAGCCATGCAGAGTCAAATTCTACACTGTCCTTTAACTTTAAAAGCACTAGTTTGCTGTTTCATTCCTTTGACTGCCACTTAATAGCTTATCTATCTAGTACTTATCTGGTGATCCAATTATAATTGTAGCATTTTCTGGCAGAATCCAAAAATGCATTTGATAGCAAAGACAATTGAGTCTATTTTGGTAAATGTATGTAACATGCAGGTGTAGAAAATATCAGTGTTTGCAAAAAATGTTGACAGTTAGTGTTTATTATAACCTTGGTAAAATATAATAAAAATGCTTAAAATGGGTAGAAAGAGTAAAACAGCAACCACAAAAATGTCTATGCTATCGCTGTCTCAAACTAGAAGTTAAAAAACACGCAATTGATATGGTGTATGCACTGAGCTGTTATTCAGCAGGTTTTTCAATTCTACCCTGACTTTAGAGAAAGGTTATCAGTACCGTATGATTTTAAGATTGCTTTGCAGCTGTATGATTATCACTGAATTTGACAACTGGTAGACGTGGAATCCATAGGAACGTCCCTTATACCTTCATCGAACATGAATCTTAACATTAACTGGTCTATTAGTCCATCTTGTGTTCAGCTGACATTAATAAGACAAATGGCAAATTAAGCATGTGGTCAACTCTGCAAAGTCCAGATGCTGAAACTTTTTTTCTTGCCTGCAGTGTCTTAAACCAGAAACCATAATCTGTAACATACAGCCTCCAAACGTTAATTTATGCAAATAATCACTGAAGAAATGACAGCAACATCCATATGATTAGCTGAACATAAAACTAATTTATGCTACAGAGATAAATATTTACCTGCCTTGCCCAAAGACGAATGTCTGGGTGGTTTAGCACAGCTTGGAGGGAGGAGAGAAGACAAAAAAGCGTGTACTTCTTATATGTAGTCAACTTGTAGAGAAGCTTATTCTGGCAAAGGTGCCTGATGAATGAGGTTCCTTCCTCAAGCTCTTTCAGGGAAAGAAAATAAGCTCAACATTGCAATTTACCAAGCCATATAAATCAGCTCATGACCACAAATAATTCTGCGAGGAGAGAATTTATATGTTTAATTACACCGTGCAGGTGCCAGGCTTGTCTTCCTCATTACTCTAAGATATATGAAACACGCTTAATAACATGTACAACAGCAGGACAAAAGGAAGACAAAGCAATTAGCTGGGTGTTATTTAATAAGCTACTTCCACACAACGCTCCAGTTTGGCCTAGTATTTCATAACCTACATCTCATTTCACAATGAGAGTCTTCCAGATGACCTTAGAATGGTCGCTGTGTTAATTGTTATTTACGTTCATCATGACGATAGTAATTAAGAGGTGGAGGTGGATTCTTCCCTTGAAGCTCTCATGTTATTTTTCTCAGCGTACAGTAAAATACAGTAGGGGAGTGTATATTGTGGCAAAACACTGGAGACCCACCGAAAAGTGAATTCCATTGCTGCCCATGAGTACCTCACAGTTTTTGCATTTTACATTTTTCACAGACCTGAATATAGTATCTAAAATCAGGGTTACATTACCCATGTTCACCCTAATCAAGGAATGATGTTGTTGGCAGTTGTTTTTATTAGCAATTGGAAAGAATTCTGCTATTTTAAATTGCAAAACCAGCAATTTTATCCTACATTTCTCAACACAGTCTTAGCAAGTTCTAATTGGGGGTATTTTACTTAATGCTAAGCTCAAGCTGGCATTCAGCAAATAGGTCTTTAAAAGGGCGTATGATGATTATATGGATAAAGTAAGTTAAGGTTGTAAAAAGAAAGAAGTACTTATCTATATTTAAATTTTAGAACTGACACATTCGTGTGAGGCTCCTTGTGCTCAAGCTACTAAAAAAATCATAATTTTAATCAAAATTTAAATAATCCAAGTTTAGACTGCAATCACAATATTAGTCAGAAAATGGCATTTGGATATCCCGCCATAACAAATAGAAAAGTATACAAAAAAGGGAAATCTGCATACTATTTTGATTAGTAAGCTAATCAGTTAATTTTTTTTCAACTACAATTTATATAGAACAATTATGTATATCCAGTATTGTCCCTGAACTGGCATTTGGAACTTGTGTCTCTGTCTACCCATTGGGTTTATTTTAGTTTTGTTTATTTATTAGCCCTTATAGTCATGCATGAACATGCCACAACACAATGTGAACAATGAGAAATTCTTTCTCTGCATTTCAACCCATTCACCAAGTGCAGTGTGTGGGGACAGTACCTTGCTCATCAGTGGTGACACAGTGGTGACAATGCTGCCATTGAAATTGCAGAAAATGTCTTTGAAACTCTAATGCAAATTCACTCCTAGTTTGTCAAGTGGAAAATGTAAATCATCCTCACCTCTATATCGCCACCTATTTTTTATGTGGGTTCTCTCTCAAATCTATACACAGGAGATGTTCATTTTGAGTTATATCTTTAACATGGCCCATAAACTGTTTAAGTTCATAGATAATACACTTTCAGAATCCTTTCATTTCTGCTGGCATAGGCATGGTGCATCAGGCCCTGAAAAAGTTTCTTCTGGTGTCAGCACCTCCTACTAGGGCAGCATCTGTTTGGTTTGACAAAAGTCTAGTAATTTAGTTTGGTTCAGCAACAAGTTACAAGCTGGGCTGAGCATGACTAATGTCTAACTGTCTCTAGTCATTATATTTGTTGGTTTAAAGGAACTAAAGAAACATTGGACACCAAACACTTCTTGGCTGATTGACTCGATTTGGGTTAATGAGAAAAACTGTAAACTTGATGTGGGGCTCAATTATCACTGTCAGGGACATGGGCACCAACAAGCTGCCCACTATCATTCCACTCATGAGCCCGGAAGCAAATCAAAGCAGAGAAGCATGCCAGTATGGGTGGCAGGGGGTTCAATCCACAGGGTCAGGGGAGTTCACCAGATCAGAAAACTGCCTCCACAGGAGAGAGAAAGAGAGCAAGAAAGCAGAAAACAGAGAGCGAGAGCAGTGATGTGAAAGCCACATGTGTGCTCTCATTCGCCACAGTCCAGTTGCCCTCACAACACACTTCAAGCCTGGGGATATTTAACCAGTCTGTCCAGCCAGGGCTAGCTCCAGCAGATGTCTCTCTCTCTCTCTCTCACCTGGGACTGTTCATACACCAGACCAGCCAAGTCCAGTCATACACCAGACCAGCCAAGTCCAGTCCCCTGCTCACTCACCCACTAACCTCAGTCCCACAGAAGTGGACCTCACAGAAGGCTTGACCTCCTCCTCACAGTTTCTCCATGGAAGCCTGTGGTAATGCAGGCCCACTCTGCCTCTAACACACACACACACATGCTTGTGTTGGACTTGGCCCGAGCTGGCCTGGCACGGCTTGACGAACGGGCAGCTAGCAGGCCGTGGGAACAGCTTGGCAAGGCTGTCCGCTTGTCCGCAGGGCCACTTGGACACGCTGAGCGTTTTTAACAGGATGACATGGGCTACCTGGCCTGCTCAATCTGTTAGAGCCAGTCTCACCGGACCCTTCTGGGCACTGGGCCGGACACAAGCCATTTACTAAAATACCATATTTACTCTAATAATACCATAGCAATTATGGCTCCGCAACCCCACAGGTGGCCATAGCTGAGGGAAAAGGCCCAGTCAGACAGAAAAACATATGCAAACATAAAAAAGTCTCCGGACGGTGTCCGAAAATGTTTATACAGCAGCAAAGCATAACGGGAATAAAGACTGCTTTAACCACATATTACCACCTTTTCCACAGAGGAGAAAATGGTTCATTCGGCATTTTAACTCTTGATATCAAGCAACACAATCTATAAATGTTATAATCACACCACCATTTAAATGAAAACACAGTGAAATTGATCTGTGCATAAGTGTTTTTGAGGTTTAAATTAATGTGGAGCAGTGAGTATGTTCATCTGAACTTAAATTTCGCTTGTACCATTGCATTCAAGGTAAACTTAAACTGCTTATTACCACTTTACACATTATTTTCAGCTATGAAGGTGTGCTGGTAACAACCCAGCACACACCGTGGGTTTGTTAACCTGTGTGCGCACAAAATGAAACACTCAAAAAAGAACTGTACACATTTGTTTTACAGGCCCTTAATTATTATACACTGTTCAGGAGAAAAAAAATCTTGCCATGTGCCAAGGTGCCAAAGCTACATAACACTTTAAATGTTTCAGGTTTCTATTTGATGTGCTGTAATACAGGTATTTAAGTAAGTGTCAGCATTTCAGTCCTGAGGACCATAAACATGACATGCAGCCAAAGTTAACAATTAATCTGCGTAAGAGCTGAAGGACAAAGGCTACCCATCAGCATCTCAAACACACTTCATAATGAGGACCTTCTTTCAAAGAGCAGACACCAGCATCTAACTTGAAATATCCCTTGCAAACTGTGGGGGGGAATTTATAGTTAACCTGTTTGCAGTGTTTTATTCTATAGTTTGTAGTATTTTACCTTGTAGAATCTTACTCTCCACATATAATCAGTAATCAGTGTGATGTGTTCTATCTGTCGTTTGTCACGTACAGAATGTCTGTCCCTCCAGGTGAGAAATTATGTCACTATAAGGCCATAAAAGACAATGCATGCTACCATTTAAGGTATGGTTTGATGCGGCAGAGCAACTTACTGGCATTTAAAAGGCCATGACGGGGGGCGTGGACGGGGGGCGTTTTAAGGGGGGGTTTGGGTTGGATGGGTGGTGACAGGGAGCGTTGTCGTTGTATTTTTTTCGGTTCAGTACGTTCACTTAAAAGATCGCGAACGACACAACACTATTTCCCACTACCCTTTCTGTTAACAGCAAGAAAACTGACTCCAAAACTGCTGATATTTATTTATTTTTAATGGAGCGTAAACTCTCGCAGCACTTGCAACACCGGAGCCACTGTCCTGAATACCGAGCTTCTGAGTTTTGGCTCCATCGAGCGTCAAGAAACAGCTCGCAGCCAGTAGGCTACTCCGCAGCCGTCAATGTTTAAGAGAACTGCCGAAACCATAATGTTTATTTTTATTTTTAGGAAAGATAATTAAATCGTAATCAAACCAAAAAAAAAAGACAGCATTTCCAGAACTTTGTCTGCCGAAGCTTGTTCAGCTCCAACCCTCGTTCCCCATTTTTTCCCCTTTGGATCTGCATCAGTCTCATTATTAACCTTTAGTGCCCTCAGTTGACGGAAATTTTTAATCCATGCGCTGAGCACATGCACAGTGGCACGTACATCAAGAAGTGTCACTGATCTCAGATCAGAAATTAAGACCAGTGACATCATGACATCAGGCTGAAAGGACAATAAAAGCTCATGTAGTCTCAGTCGGGGCAGCACTACCTGCCAAGATCACAGATTGGTTGTGTCTCGGTACAGAGTGTTCCATTTGCCTGGCAAATATAATAAATTGTTGATTGCAAAGTCTCTCTGATCTTGAGTCTTGAGTTGTGGGGAACACGGTCAAATTGGGCGTAGAAACTAGCCATGCTGTCATCTTCTAATACAGTTTAAATATGCAGCACTGACCAAGACTTTGATCATTTACGTTCCATTTACGGCATTTAGCAGACACTTTTATCCAAAGCGATGTCCGCTCCCTAACTACAGGGTGCAGTCTCCTCGGAACAGAGGATCTTGCTCAGGAACCCAGTGGTGTTGTGCTGAAGGTAGGATTCGAACCTATAACCCACTAGGTCACCACTACCCCACAATCAGTGATCAGTGTCACAAACACATCAGGGTCTTAAATGTGGAGCACGAAAAATAATACAATCTCGAAAACAAAATTAAGAATCCATTACTGTACTACATATCTATAACTAGCTAGATAAAAACATTTGTGGACAAGGAGAGAGAAACAGAGCGCACCTTCTGGAGCACTGGCGTGATCACTCTCCTTCCACCAGTAACTATGCTGTCCTCCCTTCACCCAACCAGCTGTACCTTGAATGCCACTTTTCCATCAGAGTAATTAGTTTCTATGTGGCAAAGCCTGCATCGCAGAGGCCAAATCGAATTTGCTCAATTTGGGCTACGAGAAGAAAGAGCTCTAATAGGAGCTAACAGGCACTGGATGTCAGCAGGCAGGATGGATGGGGCGGGATAGGTTTGGCACAGCTCCTACCTGTCTGAGCCCTGCTGGATCCCTTCCAACCAGTTAACTCTCCATCAGCCGGCTGCGCAGCACTGTCCCAGTGACCGGCTGGCCACTGCTGCTGCTGTTGCTTCTGGGGACACACAGAAGAGTGAGAGAGAAAGAAAACACAAGTTGAGGTGGGTACATACAGATGTCCAAATCCTACACGTTTATAAACAAGTGTCTAAAGAGTTCATTGGAAGGAGACCACAGAAGAACCACTTTTGGTTCCCTAAAGACCCTCTTAACAGATGGCTCTTGAAGGAGTGAGATGCTTGAGCTTGAAGAACATTTTAAAGCACCTCTACATAACGGAAAGTTTATTTACCAATGGAAGGTTTTTTTTCCTAGATTTTCATGTCAAAGCCAGTCAACAAGAGTGTACAGCTTCAAACTCAAATGAATAGGATACAATGCTTTGAGGGCATTCAAGGCTCATGATAAGCATTTGTGGCCCAAGAGAAGAGGCTGGGGGGGGAAAATTATTTTTATAAGCAGTTTTCCTTTTGTTCCTTGTTTTGTTGCTTTGTTGCGGAATTTGATTCCTCTCCCCCGCAACATGGCAGGAGAGGATCCTGTCGCACCTGTTTTCTGGCAGGCAGAGAAGGCTTGGGCAGGGCTGTACCGGGCCAGGGTTATTTTATAATGAGCGGAGGCAACACTCACAGGCACTGTCAGATGTACTGTATCCCACCAGTGAGATCAGCCTGGAGAGAGAAAAGGGGAAGAGGAGAGAGGAGGGAAAAGCAAGGAGAAGAGTGATGAGAGACAGAGGGAAGAGAGAGGAAAGCGGTGGATGAGGAAAGACAGGAGGGAAGGATGACAGTGCCAGGAGTCAGCTGCTGCGCGGCGCATACTCTTGCAGAGTGGTGCATGATGGGATATGAGCTGACACGGGCCATGAGGTCACTGAGAAATGGCAGAGTGGGATTGATTTAATAGAAGCCCCCTCTACACCATCTTGCTCCACACAGTCAAAAACAAGCATGAAAAGCAAAGTTAAAGAGGAGAAGCTCACACATTACTAAATACAAATGAATCCAAATGACAAACACAGCAGTGGCAGTAGTTTGTATGGAAATCACCTTGTAAAGTGGATTTTATAAGAGTTTATGAGCAATTATGAGGGCAGGTGATGAGACCAAAGATGCTTGACGTCTACATCTATGCATTAAAGGAAGAGGAAAAGTAGAGGAAAATGTGTGATGACTAGGCATGCAGTTTGTAAGACGCTAATTGGTGGAGTATTGGGTTATCGACTTTTGTGAATTATTATTATAAAATAAGTTGTGCAGCTGTCTGCACAAGCGCACTGTGCATGAAGATGATGGCTGGTAGACAAAGGCCTTTTTTGCCATTAACAGCCTATAATCTATTGTCACATTTGTAGTGGTTCTCAAACAGTTCAAGCGTTTCCAGATCTTTAAACACAACAGTTTTATGAACTTGGATAATGTTTAAACGTTTGCATTTGATACAGAGGCAAACCTTATTTTAGACACATGGCTTGTCGAATGGTGTCACGATGCAGGGGGATAAGCCCCCAGGATCGCGAGCTGTCTTGGGACATGGACCAGGCAGGAAAACGTGAATCC
>JBBPDC010000149.1:17421813-17466898 GCA_037974485.1 Hemigrammopetersius urotaenia | reverse complement strand
ACACACACACACACACACACACACACACACACACACACACACACACACACACACACACACACACACACAGAGCAAGGGATTTTGAGTGGTGGAACCCTCTGGATCTCTGCCACTCATCTGGCCACCTTCCTAACCAGGGCAGAAAATCAAACAAGTAGGAAAGAATTAAATAAAAGCGAGGAAGAAAAATGATTTCTTATAAATAGCAGAGTTCGCCAGAAGGCATAGGAAATGAGAGCAGCGAGGCGCGGGAGAGGAGCCTGAGCTTGACACGGGTCTTAAAATTGAGAGGGGGCGGAATCAGGGACCTACTGCGCAAAATGGCTCCAACCAAAGCAAGGATTAGTGTTCCTGCCTCCACGGCCAAGATTCTCCAGAACAACTAATCACCTTCAAGTTCTCTCCTTCTCATTTTTTTTTCTTCTCCTCCCTGCTCCCTCTGCCTCTCTCACTCAGTGCTTCTCGCCCCTCACTCCCTTTTAAAGTATCATTTCACCCCTCTCAGTCATTATAACTAAAATTAAGCAGAGAATGTTCTGCTAGCGTCGATTAGACCCGTCCCTGGCTCCGAGCTCAGTGGAGGGTGTTGTGTCAGTTTCAGTGCAGAACGAAAACCGCGCTTCTCCACTAGCAGCACAGGCAGGCAGGCAGGCAGGCAGTCAGTCTGAGGGAGGGGGGGAAGCCAAGCACATCTGTGCCATGCCATCTCACCGTCTCGCTCTCCTCTTCCCTTCCACTCGTTACCAATGCCATGCGGAAACTCGTAGCAAGAAAACATTTTGATGTGACGGTGAACAAATAACCAGCAGCCATTAGAAACTGCGAATGAGTCACCATGCAAAAAAGCTCCCAGACTGCTTTGTGCGAACGTGGGAACAGATGCCTAGCACTTTTTTCCCCTGACTGAACAAGTGCAACACACGTCGAGCTATAAATAACAATTGACAATTTTAGGTGCAAGTAAACATAAGACAATTAGAAAGGCACTGTGATCTGATCTACTTGTATTTACCACCATATAAATGCTTTACATTTTGCTATGTATCAGACCACAGCATTCGCTAATCAACTGGCTTAGAGGAACACAAGAAACAAGCAGTCCTTTGTTGTTACTATTTAGAACAACACAAAATGTCCACATCAGCAAATCTCAGCAACAAATTTTCATTCAGTAACCCAGATACTGCAAAACAAATCTCTAATTAGTTACTCCAGAGAAGTAGCTTTCAGAAGTAGATTGGAGAATCCTCCTGTTTAATGCAGCATCCAGGTGAATAAGATCAGTACCCACAAAACTCACGACAGCCAAGCAGACACACAGACAGACACACAGACAGACAGACAGACAGAGAGACACACACACACACACACACACACATACAAACACACACATCACACAAAACTAACCAATAACTAATCAGCATCTAACATTTTTTCTTAACAATATATATAACTATACAAGATCATTTATTTTATTTTGTTTTTTTTATTCAAGATGGATATGTAATGAAAGCAGGTCCACGTGACCCACTCTCCAGTTCTAGCCTGCGAACTGAGAGTCAAATGAATCAGAGCACACTCGCAAATGACTGGCAAATATGCAAGTAATTTACCGTTAAATTCCGTAACAGGAAAGCCTAATTGTACAGCATGTCCAGCATAATTGAATTGTGCTACATGTGCATTGCTGTTATGGAAATAAAAGTGAGAGGAGTGACGGGAGATTGAGAAGGAAATAGCACGAGATGACAAACTAAAGCAATAAGAAACAAATGCAACAATGAGATTATAATAAAACAAAATATATCAGTGACAGACAGACATGCACTCAAGAATACTGTTATTGTTAATGGCAATTAAATTGGCAATAAAATACTGGACTCTGAAATCTGTACAATTCAGCATCATATTCTAAACTGCACCATAAAGTGTGATATATTTCCTCTGTGTAATTTAAGGAAATAAAATACTTAAACTATATCATTATTATACAGTGAAAACAGGTTTCTAAATTATTTACATATTGCAAACGACACACACAAACACACACACATACAAGATCTAATATGAAGCCCATAAGAACTGTCCTTGCTTCTGTCCAGTACTAGCATTGAGACTCTCTTGCTGAAGAGGCCTCCCTCTGCTGGTTAGAAGATGAAGTGCAACTGACCCTGTAGCTGCTTGAGGTGGCCTATGCCCAGAACAAAGGCTGCATGCTGTGCCAAATCAGCCTGGTTTTTGAATGTAAAAGAGAGTGGTCTTTTTCAGCTATGCAGAAATGTCCTACTATAACATATTCTTATGCAGTGTGGCTATAAATGTGCTTTTTACTTTTTGACTCATGCAAAGGCGATGGTTTAAAAATTCTTAAGAAACTCTCATGGTCTGTTATCATTAGCACAATATCAGTGGGATTTTTAATAAATGCTAAATCTACATTTTCTCTCTATTTTTTTTGTGCTGCTCGCCAAGCAAATTCAAATTCAATTAAATCCCTCTAAAACAAAAAGTGTCAAAATATAAAAGAATCTTATCCTAGTAATCTTTGGCAGTAGCATGGCGAGTGGAGGCGTTTGTTTCTCGGGAGACGAGCACATTTAATGACTCCTTTGTTTTTATTTCGCTGCCACCGTGGCAAGGTCCTTTCATGAAGACAACATGACTGCAGAGAACTTCATTCCGATGTGGAAAATCTCACAGATGTGACAACACCCTCCTTTGTTGCCAAGTGTGCGGACCTGCTTTTAACCACTGACTGACGGCGCAGGGAAAGCCGTTCCAAATGCAAATGTAAATTATTGTTACTTACACATTTAACCCACCATCCACAACAGCGTCCAAGCTCAGGAATTCTGAAATCGTGTTGCCCTCTTTTGGCTGGTATGTGTGACTGCAGTGGCTTTAGTGGGTGATCATTTGTTGGGTGATCATTTTAAAGGCTTAAAAGGATGTGGTTTAAGGTGTAATCATTTCTCCAGATAAAAATGTACAAGATATACGGCTGCAGAAAAACAAAAGAAACAGCAGATATATGGCGCGGCACTTAATCTTGTAGCATGAACCCAATAACATTTAGCAAGGATGGCTTAAAAATATGCCAAACACATCAGTCAAGAGAAATCCATACAAATCCAAGCACCTCTGATATACAAATTTAAGGAGAGGGAGAAATAACACTAGAATGAGCTTGTTAATGATAAAAAAAAAGCAACAAATGAATCAGAGCACAAATTAATCTTGTCACAGAGGTGACCCGGACCTCCAAACCGCCTCAGAGTTGCCCAGTTGGCCTCAGCACTGCAGATGCATTCTGCAAGAGTTTTCCTCTTTCCTTTTGTTAACCCCCCACTTGTTTCATACTCACTCTCTATCCCTCTCCCTCGCTCTGTCTCTCGCTCCTCCTCAGACCTGCAGGTCACTCCACCAGGAACAGGAAGTAGCCGTCCTCCATTGCAGCTCTCCTCACCTCTCCATCAGTTATTTTTTTTCTTCCCCCGGCCGTTCGTGCGAGCCTTCTGCGCTTTGATTTTCACCCTCTTCTGCAAAGATAAGACACAAAACCCTGGCAAATGTAACTCGCACTGTACATCCCTTTCAGCCTCCACACCTATCTGCTTTGTCTTCTCTTTTTTCATCCCTCTTTCTCGTCTCCGAGCTCGACGAAGAGAAGAGGTGGGTAGTTTATTCAGTAATCTCCGGAATGGCTGTTCTAAATAAAGATGCTCTTCAAATTCCATTATATGTCTAATGGTCTATCACTGAGGGAGAACTACAGATCTGATTTAAGCTTGGAACAATGCAGAAAGGAAAGGAGGGGAGGGAAAAAAGGGGAAAAAATGAAGCTTGTTGTGTGACAGGTTTCACTGGTGAGAATTTTACTGCCTCGTATTTCAAGTTGTTGGAAAAAAACTGCCATAAAAGGCCTTCATGGTGTAACAGACAATAATACAGTGCAGCAAATAATATCCTCTAATAAGGCATGATCAGTCATAAGCAGAGCCCCTCTGAGCTGAATCAATAGCGCCCATGCAGCATGTGGCTACTCTCCGAAGTCTAATAATTATTCTGGTTATTAATTTCATCTTAACGTGGCAGTAATGTGATAGTTAATTCAGCTTAGTTTAAATAAGTGAAAATAAGATCATCGCAAATGCATCTCTCAGGAAAATCCATTTAAAAGGGAGGAGAGGGGGCTTCCAATATCATGCAAAAATGTTTGAAGCTCTAATTCAAAATCATGCATACCGTCCAATATTTTTCCACACTCTGACCAACATATAAATATATAAATGGCACTTCACACGCTTTTTTTTTTTCTAATATGGATTTTTATTTCCATGCAAACAATTTTAATAAAAAGCTATTGATGGGCTATTGATTGGGCAGCCCACAGGCACAGCTCATGGACCCAGTGCTGTGCGATCATTATGTCCCAAACTCTTAGGTTCATTTTCACAGATTTGGTCAATACCTGCTCTATATGCTCCTGGCCTTTTTACTGCATCAGTGCACCATCTTTTTCAATTGTTTGTTTGTTTGCTTGCTTGCTTTTTACCAGTCCCCAAATGAAACCATGCAATAAAACCATTAACAATTCTTGAACAACATCCTCCTTTTGCTAACACTGAAGTTGAAGTCAGATCAAGAGTGTGTGTCTTTATGCAGCACAGGCACAGTTAACTCAGCGACACCACACCAAACATGGAACAGTTTCAACAGACAGACAGACAAACAGACAGACCGACCAGCAGACGGACAGACAGACAGACCAACAGAAAAATAGACAGGCAGAAAGACAGAACGCTCAACTAACAGCAGCAGGATAACAAATCTTAACGGTCACGGCTTGGAAATGCGTGTCGTCTCTTCAGCCTGAGTGCTCTGCTGACTTCTCTCCAGTGCGTCTCTCTTGCTGAAAATGTGAGCACTGTACTTTATAAGGTTATTTATCTCTCTGTCACTTTGTAAAATCTTTATTCCCACAAACATATCTTTTAAATGTGAGTGCCACTGGAGTAATGGCAATAAAAGGTTGGAAGGAGATCAATGCAGAACGCATTACGCCACACCGCAGAGACTCAGCTTTAATAATCAAAAAATTGATCCATTAAGGTGGACCTAATTCCTTGGCAAAATGACAGAGGCGCTGTGTTTCTACATGTGGTTATGTGGAGAATCGCAATATTTCACACAGCCGCTCATATAATGACAATGCTGAAGACGAAATGGCCTCATTAAAATCAACAAAGACATGGCTTTTATTTATCTGGGTTTCACTTTGCACTTTGTGCTCCACACTTTAATACTGGGGTGTCCTCATATAGATCATAATATTTATATTTTTCAATTTGCAAATGAACCTTTTCCTCTCAAGGTGCAAGAAAGCACTTGTGCATGTATGTGTACAAAAAATTGTTAAATGTAATAGCAATAAATCCATTTCCACTGTCATAAATATATTTTATGAAACACATAACTAAAATAACAAGCTCCTACACTTACTCCATTTCCTAATTTATGAAACTGAATAAAAGAAATGAAGGTATAGTTTGTCTGTAATTAAAACAGGGCTTACAAAGCTGTTGCCATGAAAGCCTTTATGACTTATATGCTGACCGTGTTAATCATTTAGTCCCTCTCACATACGCGCGCAGACACACACACACCCACACACAACACATACACAGCAAATCCGCACACACACACACAAACACGCACACGCACACACAAGGACCAGGTTGTATACCCACGCATGCAGACAGTGAAGCTAAAAATTCATAATCAAACGCAGATCACATAATCAAAAGGCTGATAACATAACAAGAACTCACTCTTCACAATATAATTACATCAAGTACTCTTTGTGGCTGCCCCACACAATCTTTAATCAGCTCTCTTTCTCATTTACGGCTAACATATTAATTAGACAATATGCTTAATATAATTGATAAAATCAACAGCACTGATCTTTGTTTCTGACACACGCAAAGGCACTTGCAAAACAGCTGCAGGCATCTGCACTTGATTTGAATGATGATATTGTATGATATGCAGTTAGCAAATATACACAAATGCAACACATTTTGGCTCCAATGAAGAGATTTCAACAGAGTTGATTTTCATCTACATGGCACATTCCACTGTAACATTTTTAGACAGTGTTCTCACAGTGATTCAGCATCCCTAAATCCCATATTTAAAAAAACAGGCATACACATCACTAGATGACTAGTGCCATCACAATTACTTGATTAAACTAAATTTGGCACTATCAATTATGTAAGTAGCTTAGTAATGTACTGATTATTTCTGCTGATTAATGGAGCAATCAGTGTGGAAAAAAGAGTTATGGTGAACAACAACATTCTGTAAAGAGCTTTTCATACGTCACTCAATACTGTAAAAAAGTGAGACACGTGGCAACACCTGGCTGAGCACTGCTGCCAACAAGTGACTTTCCCTCCCTCCAGTCAACAAATGAAATCGTATCCATACCCACCTTCCACACCTCCAGTTAACTCTGATGTGGGCGTACTATGTGTTTGCACCAGTAAGCACAACAAAACAGTGTCCTTCTCTGTTGAAACAAGTCCTACACAAACACTATGATCATGCTAAAGTCTACTAGCGCTTCTATGGCAGTTTTAATGTTATGCTGGTGCCAAGCTGGCTATAATGCACATTTACAAACCACACAGAGAATACTACTAATTAGGCCAGTGAAGAACTGAACCTTGTAGATGGTAGCTTATACTTTACTTTGTAAGTTGCTGTGTGGCAGTGAATCCTTCAGTAAAACATAGCCCTGAACATTTTTGCAGTTTGTTAGCTTGTTCAACCCAGTTAACAGGAACTTTCTTCTATATGTACACTTCACAGACCAGAAAGGAACAGAAATATTGATAAGACCACTTGCCTAATTCTTGTCCTGCTAAAATAGTTCTGACCCATCAAGGCATGGATTCAACATAAATCCCAGACTGAGATCTAGGATATGCAGTAACCCCTTAGTTTTACGCGGATTAGCATTTGCGGATGCAGTCGAACACAGATTTTTTTTCTGAGAATCGAACTGTATTACCACTGAAATATTGTCAACCACCATAAATAGAATAAGAATAAGAATAAGAAGAAGAAGAAGAAGAAGAAGAAGAAGAAGAAGAATAAGGAGAAGAATAAGAAGAAGAATAAGAAGAAGAAGAAGAAGAAGAAGAAGAATCCTGCTGCAGCATCTAGCATGACTGCTCCATGTGCTGTCTTCGTATTTTAGTGTTTTAAACCCCCCACCCTCCAAATTTTCAACATTTATCTCAGTTTATTTAGTATTAGTAGGCTGTGCCCTGTCTAAACATGTGGGTAGAAAGAGCTATTTCAACATTTCTTTTGTGTACGAGTTTTTGCACGCTGCTAATGCTAACCGCCAATGCTAATGGTTTTTAAAGCAATAAAGTTTTCTGATTCTGATTATTTACTTACCATTATATTATCTTTAAGGGTAATGTATTAAACTGAGTTTACAATGAAATTAAAGTGTTTAGGGGGCATATTTGGGGGCTATTAAAAATGGGAATTTTTAGGCATTGTTTTTTACCAAAACACAACAACTCGGTTTTTCACTCTTGGAATGTAACAGTATTCTATATTACTGTATTGTTGTCATGAAGAGGTGTACTTGGTCGGCAGCAATATTTAGGTAGGTGCTCAAAATAACATCTAAATGAATGTCAGGATCAAAGGTTTCCCAGCAGAACATTGTCCAGAGCATCACACTGCCTCTGTCAGTTTGTCTTCTTCCCATAATGTATCCTGGTGCCATCTCTTCACCAGGTAGGACACACACACACAGGGCTATCCACATCCACATGCACTAGGCAGGGATCGGCATGGGCACTCTGACCGTTCTGCAGCGATGCACGCCCATATGCCACAAGTTGTGATTAACCTTGTGTTTTGATATGATTCTATCACACTTCTTCAGCAATTTGTGCTACTGTAGCTCTACTGTGGGATGCTCCAAACAATGAGTCTTGGGTACCCATGACCCTCTTGTGTTTGCACTGCTTTGTTATTCATTGGACCACTTTTGGTAGTCACTGACCACTGCATACTGGAAACAACCCACAAGACCATCTCTGTCGAAGTCTGTCAAGACTCTCACATCCTTATACTCACCCATTTCTTTTCCTTTTAACTTCAAAACTGACTGTTCACTTGCTGAATGCATTTGAAAAAAGTCCAGCACAGTTCGAACATTTACGCATAAAAAAAAAAAAAAACATCCACACATACAGACACACACACACACACACGGTGTGTTACATGATACATTGGAAGTTCAATGCATTTCAATACTACAACATGGTAAGCAAGGTGATACACGCAATACTTGAAGACTATATTTAAATAGGCTAACACTATGCTGACACTGTATTCTGCGTACAACCGAATAACACTGGGCATGCTAATTTGAGTGCATGGGCACAGACAATTAGCATATCTAAAACATACAGGTGAAGAGTTCCACTCAGTAATATATGTGATCTCTTGCTCCTAGAAACAATCAGCTAAGCTATGTGTTAAACACATTGTGATGAATTCTAGGCTTTACTGTATTTCCTCTCCCCTTTAAAATGTACTGAATGAGAACTGGGTTAAAAGATTGTTACTTTAAGGATTATAACATTTAAATAGTACTGCATTGATTGAAGTAATAAAATAAAATTGCACTTATAAAGATGTTGATTAATAACTGAAAAATGAATTTTCAACTAAAATGTCTTTACTATTAAACCCTTAAACCATTCCAACAATAGTGATTTTATTACTATAGTTATAGTATTTTATTATTATTATTATTTTATTTTATTTTTTTTATTGTTTCAATGACTGTGGTTTAGGTATCTCATGTCGTCTCATGACAGCCCTACATACACGGGTTGATAAAATGGTTGGCTGATAACATCAGCTGATATTGAGGTTCTATGACATTATTTTTATCAGCAAAAACCAAATTGATAAATCAGTGATTTTAATCAGTGATTTACTGATCTGTCTTATATGCTAATAAACAAACGTATGAAGAGAATCCTTTACTTTCATTACTAAACTGATTATTGCAGTATTAAATGCTGAATAGTATTATGGTAAAAAAATAACATGACAACAGAAATTACTTTTTATGAAAAATAAGAAAAACAGGACTTAACAGGATTTATCCAATGAGACTGACAAGAATACTACATTTATATTGTTTATACTTTATATTTAAGATTTTATCTGATTGCTGGGGATAGACAATATGGAATGATTGTTATGATACACAATGCATAACATGATATAACAGACAAAAAGTGCAAGTAGCCTCATTAAAAAACTGATTTTGTGCTACAATAAATTAAACAAGACTTTTTTTAATGAAACATATTTTAGTGTTCTTTATACCCAGACAGCATGCTCTAGAAAATTGAATTGCATATCACCATGAAAGAACTAATGTTACTGCAGTAACATTAAAACATAATCATATTGCCCATGTCTAGTTTCTGCTGTTGATTTGGGTTAAAAATGTGACAGCAGAGAGCTGAACCACATCTGACAAGTCAGTTCATTACTGACAATAACATCAGTCATCAGAATTTTTAATTCTTCAAAACTGGAAAAAAAAAATTTGTGTCAGGCCGTACCATGAAAAAGCACAGACACATATGCACACACATCACATTGCTCTGTATCCTTGATCTGCAGCTGTAACTCCACACCATGGTATTGATCCCTAAGCCTTCACCAAGTGATCAAACCTCTGCCCTTTAAGATATTTGCTCTATATGAGGGATCCCCCCTTTGCCAGAACACCCTGTCCACAAGACATGGTGGGAAAAAGTCAATTATATACAACTTGCTTGGTTTCCCCTCAGGGATAGAATCCACACTTTCTAATCCGATCAATTGATGTCGGACAGGAGGCTGGATTCAGCGCTATCTCTGAAGTCCTGTAATCCAGGCTAAGTCTTCACACTGTCTGCCTCACTTGCAGGAGGGAAGGGTTTGGTCCAGCGCATGACACAGCAAATTAGCCATGTTGCTCATTCAGACACACTGGTGTGGATGGGTGCCAGTGCAGTAACAGCTGAGGATAACAAGATCAAAAGCAGCTACTCGTCTCAACACACACTCAGACTATGATAACTTCTTTACAAGCATGGGCAAATACCCGCCCCACGTAGTACTCTGGCAGTTTCAGAATTCATGACTGGTGCCCGAACGGTATTTAACAGTGCCTTGCTGACAAAATAGTGCACATTGTCCTGTCACGCACATGGCACAGGCTGCTGGCCAGCGGTGTCACTGCACATATCGTAAATGAAGGGGAACCAGGAGAGTGGGCTGGGACGCTTTAACTTCCTCTGACATATTGTGCCTCATGTACATTCTGAATGGCTCCATAAAGAGAGCCTAATGACAGTCCAGGACACCGGCCAAATAGCGGACACGCATGGCGTCCCTGGTCAGCCCCACACCAGGGTTTGATCCGTCTCATTACGCTAGTCATTCAAATAATGGGCAGCAAAGGGAGCCCGCCTAAAACTGGAAATAATGCACACATCGGTGTCCACACAGTACAACTCATGGTGCAATATGGATCATACAGGAGTTTGAAAAAAAAAAATGTCAATAGACAACAGACAATGTATTGTCATTTTATATGCAATATGATATAATAAAAATATAATATAACATTATATAATATAGTTTTCTCCTCATAAATAAGACAAAAAAGACACATCTATTGAACCTCTATACTGAAGGGAAATGTAGAATTGAACCCCCTCCCATCCTGAAATCATCAAATATATGTTTGCGACAACGATCCGTCTCCAAATGTCCCAGTTGCCTCTATACATTCGGTCCCCTCCTTACAGTGACATCCTTACAGAACAATAGCTCCCTATTCTCATTCACATGCATGCATGGAGAGGGAGAGTGAAAAAGAGAGGCGCGATAAACTGGGCACCCCTGCTCTTGTCTTGCTTCAAAGGAATGTGTTAGAGTGAGAAAGAGAAAGAGAGAGAGAGAGAGAGAGAGAGAGAGCGAGAAAGAGAGAGGGAGAAAAAAAAAACAGGGAGCAAGACCCACACGATGTAGTTCCAGCCAATTGCATTCCAGAGAACTGACCATGGCTGGCGACAAACAAGGCACAATAGATCACTCTGCTCAAAAGGTATAAATGAACGCTAGACGTCGTAACGGCGGAACAGTAGGGAGAAAAGGAACAGTCGATGCATTCGTTCTGCAATTCAGAAAAGCATAATTGCCTAAATCTTTTAACTCCAAAATGTCATTAGACTTGTGCAGTGCACGGCTGAAGCAATATGCATGCGAGGGTGTGTGTGTGTGTGTGTGTGTGTGTGTGTGTGTGTGTGTCTGTGCGTGTGCGTGCAGGGCTGCCAGGCTTACCCTCTCAAAACCAAAGCCCGAGCCAAAATCGCCTTAAATTGTCCCTCGCTGTAGCAAACAAAAAAGGCATTTAACACTCACCCGTTGTGCAGGGACTGAAATCTTTCAACCATTCTGGCACCACATCAGCACAAGCTCATATATCCCTCCACTGATATGTAAACAGCCCACTAAGATTTCTTTGTTTGGATTTTGAAGCTGGGTAGGTTTGCCTTTGCTGCGGCTGGTTTTACAGCTTTGAAGCAGGTGGATGACAAAACATCAATCTCTCTAGGCACAATGTGTAGCATGCACAGCTGACACACTCCTCACAAGCAATCGCCTATATAATAATACACTCCAACGCTGTACTCCGGGCTGGTAATATGAGCAATTGCTTAAAGGTAGTGATACAAAGCTGAATATCTGAGGGGTTTTTTTTGTTTTAAGAATGAAAACTGCAAATGTTTTACCACCTATGCAATTTATAGGCATTGCTGAACTCAGCATTTGTAAATATAGAACAAAGGAATGTGTTTAGAAAGCAGCTGTAAAAATGAACATTGAGCCTGAAATATACATATATATAATGTGAATATACTCATGGTGAACCCACCCAGTGCAGATGCAACAGTGTAAAGTGTGACACTTTTTAAATGCATTCAGACATACAAAATAGAGTAATCAAATATTTAAAGAGGCTAAAAAATGAACATTAAAATAAAGTCTCATTAAATGTAGTTATATATTACTGGTACAATATTACTCTGTTCAATGTACAGTTTTTCTTGTGCATTATTTCTTTTCTTTGTCATTGTCATAGACTGATTTTTGTGTCATTTTTGTAGTGTACATTTTAAAATTATACGGTTATGATATAGCTTGTCTAGCATTTATTCTATATTCTATTGGTTATGCTGCTCTTGCCTTCTGTCCACTTACTGCTGTAACAATAAAGGGTTATCTTATCTTATCATATCATATTAATAATACATATTTCATTAATCACACTGATCTGTTTAAAAGCAAATAATGGAGTTTACCTGCCTGCCAGTCTGCTTTAACCGAGTAGAAATTAACTTGTGCTAGAAAACTAGACTATTTATGTGAATAAACGGGAGGCCAAGGTCCAGAAGTGTCTATGGTAGCCAATGTCTATGGTAGTCTGATGTGCCACTTCCAATTTTTTACCCAAAATACATGTTTATTTGTCTACATTTTCCCGTTTGAAACAAACTAACCCTGGGAGGATGGTCCTCAGTCGCTTCTCTCTCCAGGCTTCACATAAAGTTTTGCTGTTGAAAGTTTGACGCAGCCGTGGTTTGAGTCCAGAGCGGGAAACAGGTCCAGGGAGCTGCCTAAACAACTTCCCGTCGTTCATATTAACATGTTTTAACTTAACCATTTTTACGTTTAACTTGTAGAACGTCGTAGTATCTGTAAAATTTTGTAAAACTGTCTAAAGTTTTGGAAGAGAGCGAGTTAGCTAGGTGGCTAACTGAAGCGACAGCCAGATTAGCTCACTTTATCTGAAGTTTCTGTAAATAGGAGAGCCAGTACATAACTTTTTTTTAAAAGTTGGTTCTTTTTTCACAATGACGGATAGCTTGCTTAAAGAGAGTCCGTTATTAGTCGCACTAAATAAGGAGAAGACAGTTTATGACGGATTTATCTCAGTACAGGTGGGTGCACGAGCTTTAGCTAGTGCTAAAAACAAACTTGTGCAGGTGTGTTGTTTTCCTGTTACCATGGTAACACCAAACAAAGTATATAGTTTATAGTGCGTCCATGCATGTACAGTTAATGCTGAAACTTTTGTGTCTTTTAACAGGAAAAAGACTTCAGATTAAGAATTTCTTTGCCTCCAGATCATCAATTAAAAAAGGCAAAGTAAGATTATGTTTCCTTTAAGACTCTTTTTCTGATACTTGCACTGGCTCACAGTCCAGTACAGAACTGATTTTAAAACATTACTCATCGATTAACTCAATGGTTTGGGTACTAAATACATCTCTGATATGTTTGATGTGTATAATACTGGTAGGTCTCTTAGATCTGCAGGAGCTGGTCGGCTAGTGGTGAACCTAAACATGAAACTAAACCTGGTAAAATATAATTTAGTCACAACGCAGCTTGCTACTACAATTAACTGCCGATCAGTGTCGGATCTGCACCAAGTGTAGCTTTCAAAAGCTGAATAAAAAAGTGCGCTATTCTCTACTGCCTTCTTTTAAACATTTGTACTTCTATGTACTTTTTTTTTTTTTTTACTTCCTCCATTTTTTATTCTGTTTTTGTATTTCTGTATAGCATATTGAATAAACATGCGTGTATGATAATGTGCTATATAAATGAACAATCTTTTTAAGCTGTCCTCTATAACGCTCTTGCATGTGATTTTTATAGGAGTCTGTTCTGTCCTGGATCTATGCTGAGTAGTTGCTCCTACCCCTGTTTGATCTTTTAGTGCTTCTCATTTTCAGGTTGCACTGTTGCTGGCGACTGAAGCAGTTACTGAAAAATTATCAGGACATTGTAAAACAGGTAATGTTATGCTGAATGAATATGCTTGACAAATGTACCATCTTCCTTCTCAGGTAGATTGGCCCATTGTTTAATTAACAGCAAGTATTTGATAATGTTATTCATGTGACTTCAGGGCTCGAGGATTACTGTCTGGCTTATTTTACTTTGGGCGGCAAAGTTCATTATTTTTTTAAGCATTAAATAATTATTAACCCCAGTGACCACCTCTATTAATCAAATGACAGGAAGAATGTTAAGTAGTGCTGATGTAGGCTAATAGTAATGATGGTCCCTTTTCCCCCCTCTTTATACAGAGGTTACATCACTCTTCAGATTTGATCACTTTTATTTTGGAGCTGAGGACAATACTGGTAATTCTGCGATTCATATTTTTTTGTGTTCTGAAGTTTCTTTGCACACTTTTTGGTACATGCATATGGTACCTTGCCCTTTTTTTAACATGTACTAAATAATTTTCTTATCTTTGCGTTATATCTGGTCAGGAAGTCGCACTGAAGAGCCAACCAGGATGGGAGTCCATCCCTCCACCTCAGTACTATTCACAGCTTATCACAGAGATAGAAGACTTAGGATGGGATAGGTATGATATGTTAATTTAAACTGATACTTTTTTCCTTCCCTGCTGTTTTTCTTTTATCAGCTAGTCTTGTGACAGTCATGATATTCTGACTGACAATTAATGGCCATATAAATAAATAGCAATTTAACTGACTGGGTAATTTTATGCAACTGTAAAATGGATTCACAGATTAGCTTTCTTGCTTCCTAGCTGCTAATATTGATTTGCATCCAAATAAGCTCAAACAGCTCTAACTCAAATCAACACTGTTCACCATTTTTCTTTTTGTTTTGTTTTTTTACATGTGAATCAATTCAGCTGATGGGAATAGACAGTTTTTGTTTTTGAAAATCCTATTGATTAATATCAAGAATATTTGAACATTCTATATTAGGATGTCTTATCTGCAAAGGGCAGAGTTTTCATTCCAACATAGCTAGATCACATTGGATTTTTTAAATCCACTGATTAAACAAGTAGAATCATGTGAGCACCTGCTTCTTTTGAATAAAAGCTTGCACCCACACTGTAACACTATAACATTGAAAATCCCTATTCCATAACAATATTATATTTGTATTATTAATCCATTAATACAATTTGAAATACTATGAGCTCATAAAAACACACTGATTATCGCCAGTTAAGACATACTTTAGTTTGTCTTAACTGGGTAGATTATCTTGTTCTCTTAATATGTGTGACTTACGAGAATCTAGTTCCATAAACAAACGCTTGTTTTCAGTCAGGGTGATAAAAACCATGCACAGAAGTGCTTGGTTACATGAAACGATAAAAAAATACCAAAATGCCATTTTATTGAATATTCATTGCAGCCATAATAAAACCATTGGGATGATAACTGGATCATTAAGTATTTTTGAAAAAAATAGCAACTTTATTATAACAGTTGACAGATCTACGCTTATTGCTTTACATTTTTGAATCTTAAGGGTGCAAACAAGATTTGATTCTACTGGCTGTTCCGTTTACACTTGCTTTGAGAATATTTCTGCAAGTTTTGCATTAATAAAGCATCACGATGACCCAAAAAATTCTTTTACAGCTTCAATGTAGCTGTTATAGAAAAACTCAGTTCAGGAGTTGTTTGCAAAAGAAAGGGTTAATGTGGTTTGTAAGCCACATCATGCTGTGATTTTGGTAGGCTTCACAGTTTCCTCTTTCTATTAATGGTCAGAGATATAATTATGATATTAGCAAATGCAAATTGTTCTAATTGGGAGCCCACTCTCAAGTTTAATGGGGAAATGTCGAACTTATATGAGAGAGACGAGACAAGGTGCACATTTCAGCCCTGAATTGCGGTCAGAAGCATTATACACCAGCTCTATCTGTAAATGCACTTGAGATTAATTAAGATCCTTAATTCGTATCAGTGGTAATAGCCTCAAGTCTGCCATAGTTATGGACTCTGATTGGTTTAGGCAAGGGGGAAGTGCTGCAGAACCTGGTCATTTTAATGAGTTTTAGTTGCCTTGAAGAAGGCACGTTTAGTGTTAATTACTGTAAAGATGGGGTCAATTCCTCACTCTCCTCTTATCCTCAATATAGCTCAAAAGTGTTAGGCATTAAGAAAAATTAGAGACCATCATACTATGACCACTCAGTTGGAATCATGTTAGTACATTACATAGAATGTATTGTACATTTTCATAAATCAGACCAAAGTAATGAGGAAAAACAAGATCATGTATATTACTTAGCTATTTTTGGACAGTGCTCTGATATGCATATTTGAACTGTTCTGCTTTTTTTTTTTTTTTTTTTTGGGACAGTCTGCACTGGGGCCTTGGTGGGAGGTTGTCACAGCCTGCACATATATGAGGGATAGAAACCGAGGCTTTCGCCGTAGTCTTTTAACACCCCACCAGGATAATGACACCTGAAAATGTTTCCTATTGGCTGTCCCTCTCGCCATCTCAGTCTAGCTAGCACTTATATTTTAAAACACATGATCTCTTGTGGCACCTGTGAGAATGGAATAACATTTACTATTTTCAGCACAAGGCTCTCGGAAGCCGCGGTATTGAAGCGCCAAAAGCAGCTCGACAATATCGCAGCTTATATTTTTGAATTACTCTTTCAGACAAATTTTATACTGTTGTATCTTCATCTGTGGCCTGTTTGTATGCACATACACCAAATATTCCCTCCAACGTTTATGAGCACCGCTGATTTTGTAGTTGCAAATGTAATGCTCTCATCAATCCTCACAGCAAGACATCAAGCTGTCAAGCTGTTTCAATCATCTGAACTGAATGCCAGCAAGGCTTGATACTTCGGTTGGTGATCTCTGTAGAATGCAGAGTAGCAGAAAGGCATTCTGGCTTGGAAAAAGGTTTCTGTTTAGTGGAAATGAATGAATCGCATGGTCCTGAGGCGTAGATTCATGTAACTGAATGCAATACTCATCCCATTGCTTTATGGAGTGTAAAAGCGAGGACCTACTATGGGGGGGACGACTATTCAGAAAGTGAAGGAATGCTGAATGCATATTGGAAGATCCTAAGATAGATGAGAATGTTGGTGGGTATGTTAATTATACTTTCAGTTAGCGAGCAAGGTAATGAGAAAGATACCCATTCTGACCAAGAATACAGAGTGGGTGAATAGTGAAAGGACTTCTGCTGCTGCACAGTACGATGAGGGGATAATTTCATAGTGTGAGGTGGGAGAGAAAATGTGTTGGGGGAAGAAAGGGAGTTATTCTAGTAGTAAAAAGTAGAGGAGAGTGAGGTGGACTGCATGGTATTGCTTGTCTCTGTGTGTTTTATGTGGAGCTAAGTGCAGTGTGACAGAAGGTGAATGTGTGTTCTTACGGTCTTTGCTGATGGCAATGTCCAGCACTCTGTGTGTGAGCGAGAGAGAGAGAGAGGCATTCACAAGTTATATCCTGACACAGGCTCGTAAATAAGTGTAGGAAATAGGACCATGTCAGGTGGGGCAACAGTGGGGCATTAGCTGGCATAAATCTGCAATGAACTGGTACCAGCAGAGCAGCACTGTGGAAACGGACACGAAATACAAGGTTCATTTACAAGCAAAACCTTACTTTCAGAATTAAATTAAATTACTAGATAGTATACAAAACCTCCACTAGTCTCTGATTCCTGCTAACAGTTTCAATCCTACTTCACAGCAGATAACTTTTTATATCACCTGGATGCTATGCAATTTGCATAATAGGCGCACATTAGCATTCCTTCAAAGTCAGCCCAAGTCGGAAAACGCGTTTTCCTTCAATAAAGAGAGATATTTCCTTGTGAAACATGGTATTAGGGAATGTCTCTGAGCTAGCTGAGCATTTTGGCTTGATGATGAGTGGTGTTAGGGAGGAGGGGTGGGGACGATTTTATTTATACTTTTCTTGCCTGCTGATGCACAATAACATAGCTGAAAAATCAGACGACGTTTTAGGCAAAATCATTATGTTTTTTAGAAGAAAATGAGAAAGCAAGAATTCTGCCTTAGAGGTATGACATTAATCATGCATAATACAGTCAAGCACATGAGCGAAAGTTAAAAAGGTCAGATCTGATTTCAGGTTGTCTAAACTTGAAGAGGGTTTAACAGCCCTGGAGACATGTTTTTCCAGAAGGGTTTTGTTCTTACTGGTGAGAATGCTTAATAAATGTGGCCATATGAATATACACACTCCCATTTGACCTATGCTGTTCACTAATGTGTGCTGTTATTGATCTGCTTGGCAGGCTACTCTCCATCGATACAGACTTCCACGCTCTTCAGCTGAGGGCAGAGGACTCCTCTAACCGCCAACATGCCATTACAGTCAAACTAAAGCCTAAGGTGTGGTTAAGGACTATCCTCTTAAACATTATATGCCTCACCATTTTCTTGTTATCTGCCACATTTATATATTCAGCTGCCACAGTCATTTTTGACACATTTTCTGGTTCTTAGAAAAGAACCTATTGAGACTGTTGCTGAATTCTGAGCTGTATTTTTGGGCATTTGGCTAGTTGCTGAGTAGAACTCTTTTTAGTGCTACAAAGAATCATTTTTGAGTCAGTTTTTTTCTTTAAAAGAAACTTACAGCCAATTTTTGATTATGGCGATTAACCATTGTAAAGAACCATTTAAAGTTTCTTTACCAAAGAACCTTAGATCAATACTTTGTATTGGATGTGCAGTCTGATTACATATTTCTAATATTTTTTTCAGAACTCCTTCATTCCAATGTGGTTTTGAAGTGTATTCTTGAGTTTTGAGTCCCAAGTTTTCACTGCTTTATGCATATATTAAATTATTTTTGGTATATTTTATTATATATTAAGGTATGGAAAGAATAACAGAGTTCAAAATATCTGCACTTTGCACTCTCACTTCGCATGTTATAAGCTGTACTCAGAAAATACCGCCGAACAATTTGCTTGTGTGAGTGTGCGTCCTCATTTCATGCTACAAAGCAATAAAATGTAAATATTTTTGAAGGGGGTAATCCATTTCTGTACCCGCTGTAACTGCCACTGAGCAACACAATGATTGGTTGAACATTACTTAAATAGCATCTTTACTACATTACTTCAATAAAGTGAACTAGTTAGGAAACAGGTAAAGTTACAGATGTTTGCTAAGTTCCTGTATATGCCAATTCACTTGTATGCACACCATATACTAATCCTTAAAAAAAACAGTAATAACAATATTAAACTTAGTGTTTAGCTAAGTTTAGGTAACTTTATGTAAGTGGGGCCAATGTGCTGTGACTGGAATATTGTGTTGAGAGATTTTAGGTGAGATTCTAACTTCCCCTAAAGGAGAGAGGAGAGAAGGTGAGATGTGCAGAGGAAGAGATAAGAGCGTGAGTGATCTCCATAAAGTGATTACAGGGGCCTGGGCAAAAGCAGAAAATTGAGATGTGTGAGAGGTGCAGTAGCTCCCACACTATTTGTATGCATGCGTGTGAGGGAGTCAGTGCAAGGCCAAGGCAACTCCAGGTTTGGAGGGGTGGTGGGGCAGAGCTGCCAGCGGCAGGTTGCTGGCTCTGCGCAGGGTCCTGATGAGATTCAGCAGGGCGTGAGGAACCCTCTGTGCCCACCTGCCCGCTAAGGGGTAAAAATAGCAGTGATCCCCCTGCCTCACATCTGCTCATCCTTGCAGAGCAGGGCATTTCTCTCCAGACCTCCAGCAGCCAGCATCCCCCAATTCGGTCATGCTGGGTAGGTGTGGAAGCTGATGTAGGCCTAGGATACACATAGGTAGCCTAACACACAAATTATGTTATAAAAGTATTTTTAATTTGATGTGGTTACTGTTTTTTATTTATCATTATCAATTGAGATTGAGCTTAAAGACATGAAATTCTAAAGCACGCTAATACTTTTCATATTTGTGGTGTAGTTACTTAGAAAGCAGACACTGAGCGATAGCCCAGGTATGTACAACATTTGTTATCTAGGCCATTTTACTATCTTCTTGTCAGTTATGTCTCACTCCAACATTTCAGGACATTCCTCTCTGGAGATCCAGATTTCCTTCCTTAGTTCTGTGCAGTTTAGCATCTTAATTTGCTATAGGTTGGGGGAAAAAACAAATATTTTCTGTTCCTCATAGTATCCTGCTGAAGCTCCAGAATGCTCTGCAGACCTCCCCGTCCCGTTGGCTATTACATGGACCCCACAGGTATGCTGCCTTAACTTAGTTGCTTTGACTTTTATTGCATTGTTGTAATTGGCCTCCTTTTACCCAACACAATGATGCTAATTACTTCAAGGTTGGCATTTGAAGACATGTTTATGTGGATGATGAAAGGTGTTCTGTTCAGCGGGATTGCTTTGATGTTACATTCCTTAAAATAATTTACAGTTCTCAGAGGCTTAAAGCATGCCAGATGAACTGAGAGGACAGTACGGAGATTGGAAGAGGTGTGAAAGAAACCTCTAATAAGACGCAGCTAATTAAACTGAGAGGCCTGAAGCCCAATGTATTTTGCATTTCATATATTTCTATGAAAAAAACAGAAGAAGAGAATGATGCATTGTTCTCCTCAGTCATGTATCAGAATGTTATACTGATACCAAATTTAGCATGACAATATTTAATACCAGAACTATCTGGTATATGCTATCCACTCATGCATACTGGAATGGACAAAGGAAAATATGGACAAAACATAATAGTTTAAATAGCATTTAACATTATTCAGCACATTCTGAAGGAAACAATAACAGTGAGACAAAGACATAAAATATAGCCTAACCATCATCACAAATAGAAAATGAGAACTTTTGATATATTGTGTAACACGAGTGTTGAAGGTGAGACGGGTTTTGCTGGCTGAGTACTGTTGCGTCTGTAGTGTGGCATCTGTACATGGCTCTCTGACAGAGAAGACCAGCTCAGCACAGAGCAGCCTTCTGCTGGCTGCTGCCCTGCTGGGCTACTGATGTCTTGATGCATCTCCTTTGTTCTGAGAAAAGAAAGGTCTGTCTGCCTGTCTCTCAAGCCGATTTAAATGAATAATTATACAGTGGCATTGTCGGGCCACAGTGCGACTGTGCATGTGTGTGATGTAGTATACAGTAGTGATCAGAGCCTTTGGCTGGTCGAGCTCTCTGTATGGTGGCAGACGCAGCAGTGCAGGTGTGACTCCACAGGAACACAGCTCAGTCAGCCTCATAGCCAGCGTCCTGGGGCCTCGTTCATCAAACTTGAGTGCGCACAGAATGTGCCTTAATCATGCATATGCCAGTTCTGGTAATAAAGACAGACATTAATTGAACCTTGCAATATCCTCAAAGACCTCTGGTCAGGTGTACACACATTTACTTTCAGGTGAAACCAAGACAAGGTAGTGCCCAAACCAGTTATGTTGCATTGTATATTTGATTCACTACTAAATGTTTTATGATATTATATTAAGTGGTAGCATATAATAGTGTATTTGTGATATATCTATTTTTAGACGGCTCATAAGAGATAATAGGTCTATGTAATGAATACAGTTTTAAGTGTGGTACCATTTAACATGGTGCTTATTGAAGTAGGGGATTTCATTCTTCAAAGCAAGATACAGTGGTGTTTAAAAGTATGTGTATACTAGTGCTGGGCCATTATCGGCGTTAACGTGCTGCGTTAATGTGAGACTCTTATCGCGTGATAAAAAAATATCGCCGTTAATCTATTCACAAAGTTGGGTTGGGAGCTGGGTCTGTACTACGCAAGCTATGATGACTTTCACTTTGATATTTTAGCACGGATTTACTCTCTTTGTCTCTCTCTGTTTCTCTCTCTCTGTCTTTCTCTCTCTGGCTCTCTCTCATTCGTGACTTTTCCGGATCGCGCCCGTTTTAAACCTGTCTCGCGCTCTCTGTTTCTCTCTGTTGCTCTTTTTCTTTCTGTTGCTCTCTCTCGCGCGCGCGCTGTCTCTCTCTCTCGTTCGTGACTTTTCCGGAGCGTGCGGATCATCTCTCTCTCGCTCTCTCTGTCTCTCTCTCGTTCTCTGTCTCTCTCTCGCGCGCTCTCTCTCTGTCTCCCCCTCGTTCGTGACTTTTCCGGAGCGTGCGGATCATCTCTTTCTCTCTCTGTCTCTGTATCTCTCTCTCTCTCTCTCTCTCTCTCTTGCTCTCCTTTACCCTTTTTCTCGGTCTCTCTCTCTCGCTCTCTCTTACTCTCTCTGTCTCTGTATCTGTCTTTCTCTCTTTTACTCTCACTCTCGCTCTCCCTTACTCTTTCTCCCTGTCTCTCTCTCGCTCTCTCGCTCTCTCTCTGTCTCTCTCTCGTACCTGACTTTTCTGTATTTAAACCTCAGGTTTATATTTACATTTTCTTTAAGGGTAATGTGTTAAACTGAGTTCAAAGTGAAATTAACGTGATCTGGGAGAACATTTGGAGGCATATTTGTGGTTTACACTATAAAAATAGACATTGGGATCATTTTTTTTTGGGGGGGGGGGGTCTTCAGATCTTTGGCAGAATTCAAATGAGCCATTTTAATCTAGAATAATCTAGATTAATTCCAAGATTACAATGAGATTAATCTAGATTTAAAAAATTCATCTATACCCACCTCTAATCCTAAAGTACACACTTTAGGATTTTCAACATTTCTGTATTAATGACATTTCCATGTCTTTATAACAATATTTGTGTAACAGGTTTTTTTTAAACACTTGTTTTGAATATCTGGTTGACCCCATTGTGCAACCCATTAACTGTTCCAATATCTGGGCTCAAATGCAGAAAAATGGGCCCAAACCATGATACTATCACTACCATGTTTCACATATGCAGTTTCATCTGTGCACAAACTCTCTGACTGTCAACTACTGGACTGCACGTCCAAGTAGTTTTGTAACTTTCGCCAGTCTGATGAACGTCAACAATTCTTTTTCTGAAGTCCTCGGAAATCTCTTGTTCATACCATGAGACATTACCACAAAGAAGATCAGGCTTTAATTTGTCCATGTTCTTTAAATAAAATAGTGTAACCACTTACACCTGATTCTCACCCCTGAACTGAAAATACTGCTACCTTTTGCTACCTTAACATTGGTACTATGGGTTATTCTCCTCAATAAATAAATGATCAAGTATAACAGTCTCATATCTCTTCATTTACTTTTAGGACTTGTATGAAAATCTGGAAAAGTTTTAGGTCATGTTTGTGTCTAAAACTTTCAAGCACCACTGTGCATTTTCTTTTGTAGAAGGGGAAGAACTTCATTGGCCATTACTGATATTGTCCAGATGAACACTGTAATATACTTAGTATGCAGGCTTATAGTAATCATAAAGCTAAAGCGTCAAACACTGTGAACAGATCTTTGTGGATCTGGTTAGCATTTAGAAATACCATGGCACATTGGACTTTTTGCATCATAGCCAGGGATTCATCTCGCCTCCTTTCGTTTTCATAATATTTGTATATTTAGTGTGAGCCCTAGACTTCGATCTTCCTCTGTCCTCATGTGCAACTAAAATAAAAAAAATAGTAAATATCACCTTGGAGCACTTGGCAGTGTCTGATAATGTTCCTCTTTCTCAAATAGCCTCTGTTTGACATAACAATGTCTAAATTAGAATTTTCTATTTTAAATGGCAACTACACGTGCACCTAGCACATGATGTTCTTGTGATTGAGAACGAAAGCCTGTCTGAAAACAGCTGTGAGAAAAACAATCATGATGAAGTATTACCTTTATGGCATTGTTTTTTTCTCTTTGGTAAATGCCTGTATTCAATACAAGTGTGTTACTCAAATCATTACAGTATGTGAAAATAAATCTACTTTGAAGTATGTGGCCATGAAGTGTGGCATTTTTTTTTTCAATTTGTAAAGAGAGATTTCTTTTTTGTGAAGATACCATTCTAAATATCTTAACATAGCACAAATTTCAGTCATTTGTGTCACACTTGCTTGAACTGTGAGGACACATTTACCTTCATGGCATTTAGCAGACACACTTATCCAAAGCGACTTCCATTCCCTAACTACAGGGGACAGTGTCCCTGGAGCAACTTGGAGTTAAGGGTCTTGCTCAGGGACCCAGTGGTGGTGTGCTGAAGGTAGGATCTCTTGGTCCAGAGACAACCAAGTGTATTGCTTATCATTATTATACAAGTAGACATAAATACATTACAGACTAAGCATTGCAGTAGTTGAACGCAGTTAAACAGATTGTCAGTTGTTGTTCTCCATTACCATTTAGGCAATATGAGACCTTTAATATTCCATCCATTTAAAACTGTGCTTTTCACAGTTTAAAATACTCTCCTCTTTGGCTGATGTATAATTGCTAAGAAGCGGCCTCATGACTAGTTTTTAACATCGCATTTTATATATATTTGAGTGTGTCGCTGCATAAATACAAATATATTTAAAGATGATGCTATACTTTGACACAGATCTGTTCAAGATAAATAATGCATTGTTTCCTCTGCTACTTATTTTTCTATTTTTTAGTAGAGAGAAGTGAGATATGTCTGCGGTAAAAGATTAGAAAAATTCTCTTCATAAAACATTGACTGCACCTTTAACATATTATGTGTAGCCTTGCCGTTTGCACCATACATTATGCCTCTCTCATTAACCAGGGCTATTTTAGAGGACCCATTAAGGGTTTAAGAATAGTCCTCACTTCTTTCCTAGCTTTTATTGATTTATTTACCTCATACTCATTCTCTAAGTGACTCTATGAATATGCATTGTTGACCATTATGAAGAGAGACTTAATTGGAATAGTTAACAGTGTGGTGAACAGACTGACACATCACTAAACACGAATCCATTGTGCCAGTCTGCTTTTTAGTCTTCTTTCCAATAGAAATCCAATTACAAGGACGTTTTACTTGGACCATATATTCACATAAAAGCATAACCATAATCACAGAACTGGCATTAATTGGAAAGTAATTGCAGAGTTTTTGCACCTGTGCAATGCTAAATTGTGTGCACTGTACTGGCACAGTGACCCATCATTTTTGGTTCATTTTCCCCCTCTTGTGTCAGGATGTCTTTCCTTTCTTAGGTGGCTGTTGCACTGAGGCAGCTCACTCACATTAATGTGTTCCACCATGTGTTTCTTCCTCACTTGAGCACACAGCAAATGTTTTTCTTTTCTTTTAGGCTCTCCAATCTCCATATTGCTTTCTCCTCCTTATTTAATGTCATTATATATATGTTATATAATCCTTTTCCTTTTATCTGCGGTCATAGTGGGGTGAGAGACTTTTAATCTCTCATGAAACATGAATCCACCGTTTTTTTTTTAAAAAAAATGCGTCTTCCGATTTGTTTTCTTGTGGTCAATTACAAGCTTCTGGGCTGTATTTCACTACTTCTCCCTACAATCTAACTTGTGTGGAAATGTATCAAAGAATCAAGGATATAATCAACAGCAGCTTTCTCAAATTATGGGACAAAAGGAAAATGCATGAAATTATATCCCTAAATACGGCCATACTTTCTCCCTGGAAATCTTCCTAGATTGCCTGCATTATGTGGTCAGATGTATTACAATGGAGCGAAATGAGCCAACTGATGACGAGGGTGATTTAACATTTACCCTTCCACTTAGCTTTACACTTAAGTCAATATGCTTTTGTCCTGTGTGATAAAATGATGTTTGTTCATAAAAGTTTGTGGATATTTCATTGCAAGAATTATGCCTCAAACATGGTAATTGCTAGCCTGAAAAAAGTCTGACATCCAATAGGAACATGTTTTATTGCAGTTACTTTTTAACTTAATTCATACTAATTTATAGTTGTAGGTTGGCAGACGTTTTCTCTTTATTGTGTTGAGTCCACTTATACATCTCCTTTAGCCTTTTCCCTGATTTTAGAACAGGTCACACTCCATTTGAGCAGGACTAAAAATAAACCAGTGGTCTTCAACTTGAATGGAGAGGATCTGGTGTCCAGACCAAAGCTCTCTGCGGGCTTAGATTAAAGACGGGGCTGGGAGCATGGCTCTCAGAGCAGATCGTCATGGTCAACCTGCGCCCACTCACTCTGACAGCCCAGAGTGAAGCAGGGCCAGCCACCATCACCTGTCAATCAGCAACCATGATTTATGAGCTCCCGTACTTAAACCATTAGCTCTGCCTGCTGCTGAGCAAGCTCCACAGGAAGGAGAGCCCCCAGTGTGTTTGTGTATGTTAGAATTATAGGAAGCTGTAATGCACAGCCATAAATGAGCTGTCTGTAGTGTGCAGTGATCAAAAGCTTTTGCTTGGATTCACTTGTTTTCTGATGTATGGGATACATTCTTCTCATTTCAATCAGAATTATTATAAGTAGGGTTCTCGTTTCACGTTCTAATCAGTGGTTTGGTGATGGAGTGATGGAAAGCTAGAGAGACTTCAGAGAGATTCTGCCCTTCTAATGTTGATAGCTGTTCTTGACTCGAGTGTTTTTGGAAAGCTTTTACAAGAAGCCAAGACTCCTGGATTATATCTCTATCTGCCACGTGCATGAAACTTCAGTAGTCCTACTGTAGAAGTCTGATAAAAAGATCCAGTAGTACTAAAAACACATAACTGGCAACAACCACATTCTCCACAAGACTTCTAAAACTGCCAGAACCGTAAGCGTAAACCAGCATTACGCCAAATTCACACCAGATGGGACCCGTGTGCGTCACAAAACGTCTGAATCACAAGCATACTGCCTCTCTCAGCTCCATCAGATAAGCACTGTAAGCATTGTAAAACTATATGTTATTTACGATTAAATCACAAACACAAGCTTTAAATGTCTTGCAACCCCCCCCCCAAAATGAGTTGAATGTGTTAGTCAAACAGTGCAAGTGGAATAAGATGAGGAGATGCTCATTAAGGAACAATAGCTGTGAAGAGAGCTGGACATAAGTGATGCTTTTTCTCTACTCTCTCCAGTTGTATCCGTTGGCATTTGGGAAAAATGTCTTTGCAAAGCTTTTTTTGTGCTTCAGATTGACACTTCAGCACACTTAATCTTAGGTACTGAGAGTATAAGAGCAAACATTAATATGCTTTTTATTGTACTCATAGACACTGAATGTTTTCTTAACTTAAACGTTAAATACCTACAGTAAGCATGGCGAGTAAATTCAGGTGCCTGATCGTGTTAGTGTTATTGAGTGAATTAATATTTCCGACACTGACTGCTGCACGGACTGTGCAAGAGGACCACTGTCCTTTAACTAATCATTTAATTGCACAAAGCTAGATTTTTTTTGACAATGCTAGTTAGTTTTGTTTGATGAGATACATCTTATGCTATCTGTGATCAGGATCAGCAGGATTGTTTCAAACCATTAAAGACAGCAAAGTGGTCTGGGTAGTCCTTGTTTTGTAATGCATCCATGTGTGAACAATAAAGCTGTGTGTTAAAGTTTAATAGTAAACTTAAATAGTAAAGACTATTCTGTTTCTTAGAGCACTCTAGCTCATATCCACAGCCAGTTCCTGCTGGTTGTGGAGGCCTTGGCTGAGTTCTGGGCAGTGCTAGATGAGATAGATGAGCACACCTGGGTCCTGGAACCTGAAAAACCCACCAGAGCAGACTCCATGAGGAGGATTGCCATTGGTAAGTGCCGCCATCTTTAACCATCTGTGGTTTCCTACTGCTGTATAATATTACAGCTACTGAGCTCTGACTCTGTGTCCCCAGGAAACAATGTCTCCATAAAGCTTGAGATTGACCCCAGGCACCCCAAGATGCTGCCGGAGTGTTGCCTGCTCGGAGCTGAGCATGGTGAGTATATTCCTATCCAAAAATTTACCGGACGTGAATTTATATCCATAGTTTACATTACCTGTTCTGCATTCCACATATGAAAAATCCATATCCGTCAACCCCATTTATCCCCTTGTTTTTCAGTTACCTCGCTTCATAAGAGTACATCCCATAAAGGTTTTATTACGTTTAACACAGGAGTATGTGCACTGTAGTATAATGTCCTTCTAGATTCTAAGAGAGATTTTGGTGGAATTGAGGTCAGTTGGCACTATTTAAGCCTCTGTGATTGTTTCTTTAAATCCAAGGTCATGCTTGGCTAACAATGGCACACAGAACATATTGTTGGTTGCCTAGCAATGTTATTCATTGATATTAAATCCACACTTCAATAGTCAAGACAGTGGCAGACGTGGACCCTCCGAGCGAGGGGTCAGACAGAAATATTGCTTTTTGCATTTACAAATGACAAACAGAGGGAGCGGCTATCACATTCCTCCCAGATTGATCTCTCAGGGTGGAACAGGCATGATGAGCACGTTTTATGTGAATTATTTGAATATTTCCCTCTCCATCAGACTGTTTGTCACAGTAGGAAATTCCCGGCTGTGCTGCTGCTCCGCCGTGGCATTTCTAAGCGCGAGTAAAGATTAGTGGTAAGAAATGACATGGCTGTGCATTGTCTGTCAGTGCACTACAATCAGGTGACGGGTGCTGAATGAGAGATGAGGTGCAGTTAATTGAAACTGCTTTGGTACATTAGGAGGCGAGCGCAGGTCTTGCCTTCATATAGAACCATCCCTTGGGCTTGTTTGGCCACTCTCTCCTTGATTGATGTGATTTATTTTGCTTGATTGTTGTTGTTAATATGATACACAACTAAATATATTTACTGCAACACAACAGCTTGAAGTATTAGTAGTATCTTATGGCGAACAAGCCACACAGTGCATTTATTGTTATTTTGCTTGTGCTTTGCAGTGGTCACCCCCCTGAGGAATAAGCTGAACGCTAACATGCATTTATGGTAAGGAGACTGTAATTACTGCCGCCTTTGTTCTGATTTCAGCTTGCTGCACGGAAAAAGGACAAAATCTCCAAAAATCAATTCTTGACATTTGGCACATGGTTAAACACCCAAACCTATTTCTGTGTACGGATGTCTGTAATACATAAATCATAAGCTATAAACCATGGCTTGACCATAACATTGGTTTGCACAGTGACATGTGGGCCCTTTTTGAGTGCTAATCGTTGAATTGTATTCATTACACTACCGCATCTTTGTCTGCATGTGTTTAATTAGTGCATGTAGGTCTGATTTCTCCTCTTCTCTCAGGAACCCTGACTGCAGTGTCCTACAGAATATGAAGGATGTTATGGAGATAGAATTCCCGTCGCCTGCCACCCACGAAAAATCTGTACGTTGCATATTTTCATGTCACACACCGCCACTTATAATTAGTTGCACAGTGCGATCACATTTGAGGTTTGCAAGATTTTTTTTTCTACCTTTTTTTTTTTTATCATCGGTAGAGGTGGATACAGATTTCCTTTAATTGGGTTGTTTACAGATAAGATCATTACAATAACAAAGGTGGCAGAATCCTCAGCACTATCAAGAGCTGTTTAATCATAGATCCACAATTTATCTTTTTTCTGTTTGCGCGCGTGTGTGACGGCTGGTGGGTTGAAAGGGCGCTGTGTTTATTTGCAGTCTGCACCACTGATTAATGCTTGGCCATCATTAACATTCTGAAGAGCGAAAAGTTTACTTGACCAGATGTTTAAATTTTACCTGCCATCCTTTTAATGGATTGCTTGAAAAAAAGCCTCTAATTATCTGAAAAGCAATATGCAAACAGAGTGCGGAGTGGAGGGGAGTAGAGAAGAAGAGAGCAGAAAAGGGGGGAATGTGGGGGAAAGATGTATGAAGGCTCTCCAGTCTCTGTTTGGCATCTTGCTAAGGAGGAGGATTCTGTGAAGTGGGGGTCAAGTACACACAGGGTTGATAAGCCCACCTGAGTCTTCTCGCCTTGTGGAAACAAATATGAACCCCTATGCATTACAGCCCCTCAGCTAGAAGGAAAAGAGGGATGAGAGCTTGAGGAGAAAGGATGAAAAATAAATGCAGATTTCAGATGGAAGGTTTTTCTTTGTCTTTTTATGCTCAGAATATGCTGTTTCAAGAAGCCAGTCAAAATTTAGAGAGAAAAATATCAAACTTGTTTCCTGTTTAATATGATCCTTATAAATATGATGCATCTCATTTTGTGTAATAGAGCTTCAGTGTGGAGTGTGGCATCTGCTATGCATATAGGCTGGATTCAGCTATCCCAGATCAGGTCTGCAATGACCCACGCTGTGGACAGCCATTTCATCAGGCCTGTCTCTATGAGGTGAATACACAGTTCATCATTCATAAATATTCTAACCTCTGATTGCCCTTTACATACAAACAAGTTTACTATAGATTATCAATAGAGTAAAAACCATCTTGTTGCAACTTGTTTGACTACATATCACATCATTTACTGAGCTTATATTATCACAGTGGCTGAGAGGTTTGCCCACCAGTCGACAGAGCTTTAACCTTGTGTTTGGTGAATGTCCCTATTGCAGCAAGGTAATGGGGTTATCTAATTAAAACTAACAATAAATGTGACAATTGTTTGTAAAATTAATTTATTTCAAATGTTTGTCACAAGTATCGACGATTAAGTAAAAGTAATAATACATGTTATTTTCTTTCAGCCCATTACAGTGAAGATGGCCATTCAGAAAACATGACCGTGCATCAACTTTGTGCAAAAGCTATAGGCAGAATCGTAGGTTGAACTTAAGCTGTTAATATTGCAGGAACAGTGCTAAACAGCAGTGACAACAAATAAAACAATAAGGAGTGCAACAATGGCAACTGATACATACATTTTGAGCCTCCAGTTTGCATGATGGGTGTTCCTGGCATTGTGTCGGTATTGATCTTCTCTGTACTCATAAGCATTTGTACTCGATTTAGTTTCATTCCAGTCAACTTCATCCCAGTCAGCTCCATCCCAGTGGATATAATTCTGGTGAGATTTCTCCAAGTACTTCTCCTCTCCATTGGGTCTTGTGCAGTTGTCAGCCCATGGGGAGCACTTCCTTCTCCAGTGGTCACTGACATCAGAGCTGAACCTGAGGCGAACTTGTGGGTCACTCTGTTTTCTCGCTGGCAGCCAGGACTCATTTGTTCTCATGGTTCTAGATACTGGAGCTGGCTTCTTCACCAAGATAAAGACAGTAAACTGTATATTGTATTTTCCAAGACAGATAATAGTTCATGTGTTTCTACAACAAATTCAAAATGTCTCTCTTATGTACCTTTATTCAGCCCAATGATATAGATATTTTTGTATACTATTATTCAAAACATATTTGCTCACTGATTGTCCATTAAGTGTTTGACATGATGGTGTTTGTCAGTGGAATGCATTACTTTGTGTTTTTGTCTTTGCTTTTTGTCTTGCGATTTGGGGTGGACTCTTGGCAGCCAATCATCATCTTCATTGCTGTCACTGGCTATAGGCCTAGATGTGGCAGGTTCTTTAGATGATGGTATAGCCTTCCATGGTTCCTGTGTAAAAATAAAGAAATAATGAGTGAGAGACATGATTATTGTTCTTTTTCATTAATCAGTACCATGTGAATCATAAACGGCACTATATCTGTTACCTGCTCAATGGTCTTTGACTCTCCAGGAATTCTGTAGCGAACTTTGGCCGGTATGGACTTCACTTTAGTCCTGTTTTCACCTTCATCCTCAGACAGTAGCTTTGGTCTGCTTGATCTCCCTGAACTGGAGTCCTTTTAGGGAGAATGGCATGAAAACATGATTTAGAGCATTGCAGGTAAAGCTATGCAACTTGAGAGAAATGGGTATAAATTGCAACCCTGATAACTCCGTGTGAGCCCTTGCTCTCGTGTGTAAGCTCTATCTCCTCTGTGCTCTCACCCTGACCTGGATCCTGAGAGTAGAGGACCTCTCCTGATTAATGATACTCAGTGCTCTCCCTGAGGTGGCAACACTCCAAACTAAATTTGGCCACAGATCACTGCTGAGGTCAGGTGTAGGCAAAATAAACTCCATGAGCGTTGGAGTGGCGTTAGGAGCAGCATACCTCTTTCGGCCTGACGCTATTACAGGAGAGTTGAGGCATGGGGGTGACATTGATGGTGTTGTTTTAAATTTTATTCAAAGGAACTGGAGCTTGACCCTCTAGAAGGAGATGAACAGAAACCACTGAGAAAATATTACTACAAAGAAAAGGAGGGATTCAAATCTTAATGCCCGTAGTGTTGACACTGATCTTTTCCATCTGTGCAGGAAGTTTGGCCAAGGTCAGAAAAAGACAAAACCTCTTTTACAGGTTTCATACAGCCCTCTGCAAGGACAGTCAGTGTGTACTGTATGTGGACAATATAACACATTTTCATGGGTTTTTTTTTTTTTTTACATCTAACGGTGGGACAAAAGTGTGGGCATCAGGGCCAAGTCCAGCATTTACAGTTGATGTGCACAACAAAAAATGATTGTTTATCATTTTAACTATCAGTAAAGATTCAAAGTAATCAGTGTTTTAATATGCTCACATTTGTGGCAAATAACACATTACTCTATTTAATAATATAATTATTTAGACTATTCAGATCATCCAATCAACTCTTATTACAGGCATCACCTAAGAACTGTGCACTAATGGCCAGGAATTGGCGACCTAAATACTGTCCCATTTACTAAAACTTACCAAACTTTAACACTGAAACCTGAGATCTTTTTAACCATGGATCAAACTACTGGACAGTTCTACATAGAAATGAGAGGCAAAGAAAAAAAATCCACTGTAATTCTAACAGGTGATCTCTTGGCCTTAGTAAAATGTGTGTATTCAATAGCTTCAAATTGGCCTGCTTGTGCTTTCATAGAGTTCAGTGGTTCAAGTTAGCTGTGATCGGTGGTAAAGTGATTCATACAGAATGCAGGCCTCCACTCCAGACCTCTTGACAGGCAATGAGCCCTTCGGCAGGGTTAGTAGAGGTTAACCTATGACACCCGGTCAAGATTCACTGCCTCATTTACCCGTATACAGAAAAAAAAGAACCATTTTCACTTCTTCCCACCATAATTCTGTATTTCAAAGAATTGGGTAGAGAGTAGCAATTTGGATAAGATATGTTTTGAGCTCTTCAATGTGCAACGCATATACATCAGTTGAAATACAATCTCCAGCATGTATATGATTACTATAAATAAGAGGGCTTTAATTAAACGGCTCTCGTACGTTCTTGATGCTGCAGTGAGCTGTAGCTCCAGTCTTGAGGCTTTAGACTAGCTCTGAGACTGTTACCACTCAGTAAATCTCTGCTCCACTCTACCTCCGTGGCAGCTAGCAGACCTGCGCTGCCTGTTGGATTCTGTGCTGCTCAGTGCAGGAGTGGGAGTTAGCATGCATGGGAAGAGGTCAGTGGAGGGTTCTCAAACCTGAGCATCCCCTGCCTTCTCCCAGACAGATAAATCTGCCGCAGCCCACAGACTGCTTTACATGCTCCAGCCCTTGCTCATATGGTCCCCATTAAGGCAGGAGCACTTGCAGGCCAAAGCATTTCACACTCACCCTACTCGTGGCTGGCCTGGCTGTCTCCACTGCTCTCGGCCTGGAGAGGTCCAGGGGGCCCCACGGCCCAGCTTGTAGCAGGACCTTCCTTAGGGCCTGGTAGTCTGGCTTCTCTTTGTATCCCAGAGCTCTTACATGGAGAAGGAACCTAGCTACCTCTGTTGAAAACCAATTCAAAAGAGAAAAGGAGGTTAGAGAGGATGTTACGGGTTTCAAACTTCGGCCCGCTTCTATAGGTCCTTACCAAAAAGGTCCAATTTGTGTGTGACAAAAAAGGAAGTATACTTCTTCTCATTCAACAATAACAATAGCAAGATAATATACAATTATATGTTTAGCTTGTGGGCAATGACTTGCATAAATATTCTAGGTAAATTTATGCAAGTTTGTTGCATATGACATGTGGCTGGACACAATGCAGTAGAAGTTATGCCTCCTAACATGCTGCAGCTGGAGTTAAGTGTCAGCGGCGCATCAGTGGACTACATTTTCTTTCCAAGGGAACAACAGCAAAAAAAAAGCATCATACCGACACACAGACCCTGACAAGAACATAACAGTGAATGAGCCACCCTATTCAAACAGCCACACAATTGTGAATCTAATATGGTTACTTTCCATTCTCCATTGTAATAAATAAGCTGCCTGCAGCACTAGGCCAGTATGCAGCATCTTTGTGGCAGTCTAACCTAATGTATATCACATGCACGGCATTGATGCATGTTGGAAGCCTTATCTCTTTGGTCCAGCTGCAGCCAGCCTCTCAAGGTTGGGGGGAATAGGACCTCATCATAATCATAGATCACAAAGCCTCTTTTCAGGAGACATGCGTGCCCTCCCGCTCTGTGCAAGGGGTAAAGATAATGCAGGGCTGCTATGGTCTGCTGATGGAGGAGAGGCAGGGTGGCTCAGTCTCTCCCCTTGTTGATCATAGTGCACGCACACACACTTGTTCACTCGCTTCCTCCCTTCCTTCTATCTTACCTGTAGTGAAGCCAGAGGAAGACATTTGGATGACTGAGTGTGGCAGGTCAGCAATTAGCCTAAGGTCAAAAGAGAAAAAGGAAAAGCAGCCATAAGACCACACGGGATACTGGTGATCAGTCCTTTTCCCCCTAACTTAGATCATGACTAGTCACAGAATGAGCTGCACTGTCACCAGGTACTGTTTGTTGTGGAATACATTTAGCCAATGAATGGAAATTCAACTCCAGATCTTTCTGAATATATTCAATCAAACACAGTGTCTCTTTCAAAAAGTTATGCCTCAAAAGGCACTGCCATTTTCCAGGCAATAAAGTCCTCCATATCTTTTGCCAACTATACCTTTGATACTTTAACAGAGCAGTTTAGGGAATACTTTGGGCTGAATAACCACAGACAGCTAAAAGCCTCTGATCAGCAGCCATTACACACAGTAGAGTGCTGTTTCTGGGCCTGTGGTGGGCTAAAGGAGGTGGGGGGAGGGAAAGGTTGCGTACTTGGCCTTGGCCTCCTGGACCTGCACTGGATTCCTGAGCACTGAGAGCCAGGGCAGAGTTCCGCATTGCCAATGGAGCAAGCAGTAGCCCAGCACCTCCAGGTCCCCTCGTCTGGACGGGGCTGCAGAGGGATACAGAGTGGAGAAGAGCGAGGAGGGAGAGGGTAAGGAGATAAATAAAAGAGGGGAGGGGGAGTCAGTGGGATAAGGAGAATAAGCGAGAGATGAATACCTGGCAGGAACGAGAGTTAAAAAAGAATCTTTTGATTAAATGGGCTGTCCAATGGCCACTGAAATATGCCCTTATGAAAAAGACAGAGAGGGGAATACTGATGGAGAGGAGTATTTTGTTTTTTCAGCTGGTGCTCTGGCCTGTCTCATAGACAAACAGGGCTCTTCTAAGAGAGACTGCCAGTTGAAAGAGGGGGTCAGTTTTCTCCCCCCTGCCCATTTACCCCACGCACACCTCAGACACCTTTCCCTCTCTCTCTCTCTCTTTCTCCCCATCATACCCACACACCACCCCCACCCGCTCACTGACTCGTCTGGCCTGGCGGCTCGTCTCAGGAACTCGATACTCACGGCCTCTGACATGATCCAGACAGCCCATGGCCCGGCCCAACACTTTCTCCGCCAGAGAGCCAGGCAGTAAAACAAAGAAATAAATGTCTGAGGCCAAATTGTTCCCACATGTTACTGGATTCCGTGGGGTCTTTGCTGGCCTAAAAGGAGACCCAGAGATCAGTGTGTATGTGTGTGCACATAGGACGTCCTACACCCCAACCTCAGCTGTAGCACATTACACAACTGCCATCTAGTGTAAACACACTCCTTCACATACACGCACACAAAATAATTTTACCAGACGTTTCTCTCCCACTTCCAGTCCCCAAAGAGAGGAAGAGGGGAAGACACGGTCACTTTGTTTTTCAGCAGCCTCTTTCATTTAATCTTCCAAATCATGTGATGTATTATTAGCTTTACCATGCTAAATAACTTGAAGCATCAATACCTCACAACACTGGGAGAAAACACTAAGAATGTAGAAATGGCGTGGAGTCTGAAATTTAACCAGAACAAAAAGATCATTAAAAGAATATGGTTTCCTAGGAACAGGTCGTAGATTTTCACAGCCATATGTGAATCTATTCACAGCTATAGTGGTAACAATAGCACAGTGCCCTACGGCGCTCATAGCTCCACTAAACTGTTACCTAACAAGTACCTATGTTACACAGTCTTACTTCAAAGTAAGTGAAGTGAAAGTGACCATTCTGTCACACGTGAACACACCACAGCACACAGCGTGAAAAGCACAAAATTCTTCCTCTGCATTTGATCCATTCACCATGTGAAGCAGCGGGCAGCCAGGAACACAGCGCCCGGAGAGCAGTGTGTGGAACAAGTACCTTGCTCAGAGTACCTCAGAGGTGCTTAGCAGTCTAGGACTCAAACCCACAACTTCCTGATCGCAGGGCGAGCACCCTAACCACTAGGCCAAACCACTAAGGACAAAGTTCTAGTTAAACACAAATTTGTCTTAATAAATATTTTAAATAGAGAACGCCATGTTTCAAAATGGCACTATTATGATATTCATGCCTGGAGTTATGTTATCTAAATGTTATTAGTAATTTATCATTCTTTATACTTGTTACAGTTGACTGTTTCACCTGTGTTGGTCAAATTTGAGAGTAAATACCACATTAAGCAGGTGCCTTCATGGAAAAAAAAACTCCAACTTGATTTCATCAATAAGGGTAAATTAAAGCACATAGACTGTTCGTGCCTGGAGAGTTTATCAACTCAATACTGTAACTGCAGTCCATCTCCTGAGAAATTACCTATTGACTGCATTCATCAAAGGGGAAAATCTCAGCCTAAATCCATGGTTGCCATTGATCTCGCCATGCCCATTAGGCGCTCCTACCCGTTAGCCAATCTCACAGCCAGGCCCAACAGGCCACGCATTTATAGGTTTCTCCCTTATAACACTGTAATTTAACAAACACAAAATTAGTTTTATCCCAGAAGTCTTAATACAAGCACTGACCTTGGACAAAAAAAACATTATTAGTAATAAATATAGTGGGTCTTCTTTCTGAACCACATGGGCCTTAGCACCGAGATATTGGCCTTAAGTGCATAAAACACAGCACTTACGCTATTAGCACTTCATATGGCTTTGTGAGAGGGGAAGGGGGCTGACTGGGCAGGTCTGACACCGATTCGGTTTTAAAATGAGGATCCACAAGAACGACACAATCCAGGCCAGACACAACACCTTCCATCAACGTGAGGCTGTTGTTCATAATTATGGCCCATTGTTATTCAAATTACCTAAAGTGCTGTGTCAAACTCTTGAACCTCTCCTTCTGAATTTCAGCCATTTCTCTTCAACCCTACAGGTGATAATTAGGCCTTTAGCACAGAGTTCAGCGGGAAGCAGAGTGCCTGTCTCTGCGCTCCTCACCATGGTAACACATCAACATCTACACGGGGTGCCAGAGGCCACAAGGAAAGGAACACTCCACAATCTGCATTCATCTACGGGGGCGACTTGATGCTAACGACCTACACAACAGCTGTCAGCTTCCACAGCCCGAACTCATAGATGTCCGCTATTGTGCCATCAGTCCTGCTCGCAGATAGCCTTGGCAGTGGCATAACAAGGTTTGCCACTCCTGTATGACTCGGAGATGAGGATAGTAAGTGAACTTGTGTCAGTGCGTAGGCATTCTCATGCTCTCATTACCTAATACATGCTCTTATGTTATCATGACCCAGGTCTATAGCACGCTGCAGGATGCATGCAGGATGATTTATGCACCATAGCTGCCTATACATCTAAGAAGCAGGAAGATAGAATGAAGACCATATGTAAAACCCTGCACATGAGTGAGTTAACAAACTGCAGTAAGAACATAAGAACAGACCTTTGTCTGAACTTCAATGTGATTTACTTTAATAGTTATCAGACGTCATGTTTTCTGAGTCAACACCATAACTACAAGGGATTGAGAATGTCTTGCTTCTGATCAAGAATACTTTGCACTTAATATTTCATGTAGCCATGTTCCATCACTATCCTCCAGGAGACATTTTTTTGAAATATGGACACGTTTGGATATATATACACACCAATTTGACAGTTTGACTGTTAATCGATACACACTTTATGACCATGTAATAGTCTATTTGGTCACCTAACCATCACACCTATATGAGTCTGTTTGTCATCTCCTTCTTAACCTATGGGAATTAATATTGAATAGCCCTCTCTTTTGAACCTATATCAGTCCCCACTCCTCTAGCAGGGTTTTTCCACAAGATTTTGAAATGTGTTTAGTAGGCTTGGGGTCAGGACTCTGTGCAGGCCACTGGAATTCCTCCACAGCAAACTCATCAGTGTCTTGCTCGTTTTGCACATGGAGCCACAGTCATGCTGGAACAGGACAGTTGTCACAAAGCAAGAAGCAAAGAAGTTTCTTTGGATTCTGGAGCACACCCATTTCATTAAACACCAGAGAGCCAGTTCTTGTGCTGATGTTGCTTCCTAAGACAGTTTGTAATGCAACAGAGGACAGGTGATTTTAAGTGCTTCATACTTCAGCATTCAGGAACACCACTCTTGTGATTTTACTTGGTCTATCGCTTTGTGACTGAGCTGCTGTTTCTCATAGACACTTTCATTTTATAATAATAGCATTTACAGCTAGTCAGTACAGACAAACCAGAGCAGAACTTTCACAAACTGACCTGTGGAAAAGGTGGCACCTTATGCCAGTGGCATATTTAAACTCTTCGGCTTGACACATTCCACTACCTGTTTTTATCTATAGAGATAAGCCTGAATTTGTATCCGTTAACAAAATCTGTGGCTAAAACACCTAATCATGATAATTAACGGGAGTGTTCACATACACTTTTGGGCATACAATATATTAAATGGACAAGTATTTACTGCTGACCAAGCACCCGAACTTGCTGTTTATATACTGGGGAAATTGACAGAAACAGAAACATGGCTATTAGCAAGCTGTACCCTAGCATAGATTTAGTATTGAACCTCTGTAATGCCTGCACTATTTTGCAGACAGAGATATTGGCTTTGAGTCCCAGTCTAACAAAACATCAAAGCTTTAATTAATGGTTAATGCATACAAGATGCAGGTTATGACTTCAACTATTTAGGGAATTGTTGAATTAAGTCTGGCCAGGTAGACATGGACAAAGTGATCAATATCCAATAAAAAGACTGTATGCAATCTACAAGGTAATGTGTTTCCAATATCTCGACCTAGAGTTAAGAGCATGATGGTGGAATCTATATACACTGGCCTTGCTATAAGCAGAACTACACATCACACGAATTCACACGACAGGAGAAAAGAACACAAATCTTAGTTTCCTTTGAATGGAGATCATTTAACAGAAAGCCAAGACAAGGTAGTTAAAAACATTTGCAGATAACTGTGAGCAATTCACGTTCAGCCCTCACAGTGCAGCCTTTGCATGAATGAATGAAAGGATGAATTCAGCTTTACCTCTGCCTTCGTGTGCATCAATGCTTGTGTACTCTATAGTGCCATTGTGTCCTTTCTTTGGGTTCTTTTTGTCCTCTTTATGCTCACCATTAGGACAGTATCTGTATGACAGACCATAGTCAACCAAATATACCTGTAGGAGATAATGTAACAACAGATCATCTCACAATATATTTTTTATATGGTTACATACTGACGCATAGTACAATTGTGCTGAATACTGAGAATTAGCAAATAACCAAAAAAAAAACCAATCATAGCACATAGCACTGTACTGAAAGCTGGATCACTTTTATGTGATACATGTTGATATCTGGACAAGCTAATATAAACAAGAATGAACTAACCTTGTCTGGGTCTCTGTGGCCCAGTAAGAGATTGGCAGCCTTAATGTCAGCATGGACGTATTCATTTTCATGAATATATTCCAGCACGTCCAGCTGTTGAGGGCAAAGTAACAGAGGCTAAGGTTAACAGATGAATTATTTAACCAGCTTATAATGACCCTCCATAATGACTGCTGACAGAAGGCTGGTATGCTAACAGTGTTTAGGGTGGACTCACGGGCTGTTAAATAGATCATCTTCAAGATTATTTTATGTACTGATGAAAATGTTAATACTATCAAGTAGGCCTGAAATATTAATCATTTTTATATCAAAATTGCCATTTGAAAGAGTGCAATTTTCTAATCACAAGAGGTGCAGTTTTAATTATAACCTGCAAGATTTAAGTAACAGAATTTAACCTAATCGCACAGAGCTTGTGTCTGTATGTGAGTTAGACCAATCAGACGTAACTAAACTCCCACATATAAGGCGTAACCACAACAACCTGGCCATCTGGCACATTACAATTAGCCTTCAAGCCTCAAGCCAGGAAAAAACTGATATGCTGTTCTTTTTGGCCAAAAAAAAAAAAAGGCCTGAACCACAATTTAAAGAAAATGATCACAATTTACAACACAGTCACATCACTGGTTTTAAAAATGCAATTAGATATATTTTTTTACAAATAATTCAGCATTAGTATCAAACTGATACTAAGAATACATTTTCAGATAGATGTTTGGTCGTACTGCATAGGTTTTAAGATCATGAGTTTTAGTAATTGCCCATTTTGCAAGTAATGCACCTGAAAACAAATGTATATCAACAATTAATTAATGAAGAATTAATTACCATATTTACTTCACCACTCTCAGAAAGCACTGTACAGATAAATTAAGCTCTGAAAGAGCATGTAACATTCTTACTGTCTTGCATCCAGCCCTGTTGTATTCTGGTACTGAAGATGACTCACCACGAGGCAACCCAATTGCAACACAGTCTGTTTCTTCAATTGTCCACCATTTTCCATAATGACCTTCTGCAGGTCAGTATCCAGACGGTCCATCACCATAAACCTGTATCTGCTCCGAAACATAGCAAAGATGTTGGTATCGGTTACACTGCTTTGCAGAGTAAAGATAATTAGTCAAGGGCAACTTACATTGCCATTACAATCAGTAAAATGAACTAAACTGAATCATACCTTGTTCCATTATATTCCGAATGTCCAGAGGCCCAGTAGGTTGGGATGCCCAAAAAATCAAGCTTTTTATCCCTCTTCCATTTGTCGACTACAATATTGAAGTGAATGATCAGCAAGCATCAAGAGATTTGACATGAAATAATTCTGTTTCATTGAGAGAGCACGATACACACACACACAAGTGCACGACACACAAACTCCTTTCTAGCCATTAGGGAAATCTGTCCTGACTGGCGTTGCACCAGACTGACAGGTGGCAAGGGGGCCCTTTGGAGAGAGCGGCATCTTTATCTGCAATTCGGTCACTCTCTCGAAATTAGAACTAAAACAAGCTGAGATTGCACTAACGACCACAGAGGTGCATGTTTGCTTTGGCTTATTAATTCATCCAGCCAGGCTAATTTACATCCACATCCTCTTCATGAGTGACATGTACTCCAAGTGTGAGAATGCTCAGATGTAGACAAGTGGTCTGCATCACTTTCATTTAACACCACTCCCAAGAGTGCATTTCCTCCTTCTTTCATTTCACTTCAGGAATCGCTGTGACTCTGCATGGTTTCTGGATCCTCTGCTACTGTACTATATTTCTTAAAATGTGGAATGCCAGCATAACTCAATACACAACAGGATTACGGACACAACACAGTTAGTGGCACAAACGTGCAAAGGTACTGCCACCTACTATTATATGGTTTTGCTGCTCTTTGATAAAACTTCAGTTCACTGAACAGAGGTCCATTTTCATAAAATTCCTGAAGATGAAGAATAATCATTATAAGCAAATTAAAGTATCATGCATACATAATTAAAAGAAAAATACAGTGAGCCACAGTGACACAAGTAGCAGTAAAATCTTAGCAGATGTGAATTACACTTTATTAGTGGTTACAGGCCACATTCAGGATGAAGACTACAGGGATGTGTTTCCCTATTGTTTACTAAATGTAGTTAAGGCTTGTTAATACAATTTATCAGGAAGGAGCGCAAGGCTTGATGCTGTACTTACGACTTTAATCACATAATCAGTATCCTTCCGCACTGGTGTATCCACACAATCTGAAGCTGTGGCCCAGGAGAGAAAGAAAGAGAAAATCAGGAACCCGAACAGCAGCTTCAGGGTTAATGTGATGCTAGCCTCATGCTAGGAAATTATGAAGATTGTGCAAGGTTTCTCCAAAATCTGCACCACACAGAGACTGGGATTTCTAGAATAAACAAGCCTCGTCCACTATGGGCTATGAGCCTGTTATATATTAGAGAGGTACAATAAATGGACAAATATATTGGGATATCTGACCATTACACCAACGGGGGCTTGAATGACAGATTTAAATATGGAGTTGGATCCCCTTTTGCAGCTAGAACAGCTTCTACTCTTCCACAAGATTTTGGAGTGTTTCTGTGGGAATCTGTGTCCATTCATTCTGAAGAGCATTTATGAGGTCAGGCACTGATATTGGACAAGAAGGCCAGTCAAGTTCGTCCACCAAACATCCAATCATATCTTTATGGACCTTGCTTTGTGCACCGGGACAGAAAATGTTCTTTCTCAAACAGTGTCCACAAAGTTAAAAACATGGCATTGTCCAAAATATCTTGGTATGCTGAAGCATTAAGATTGCCCTTGACTTTAAGTAAGGGACCTTGTCTAAGGTGTCGCAATACTTTTGTCCATATAGTGTATATCACTCAATAACCCTAAATTAAATGATCAAACCATGATCTAAAGTTTTGCTCTGTTTATGGCTGATTGTTCTGAAAAACTCACAAAAGTTAAAACTATAAACATTACCCAAATAGATCACTCCAAATCCACCTTTGCCAATTATTTGGCCAAGACGCCACTTCTTCTTTTCCGTGTCTGTCAAAACAGTGCCGTCGGGTAGTGTACAATTTTTTTCCACTTTTTTCTTAGGAGCCATCTCACTTATCTAGACAGATTTATGAGGGAAGCGAGTGACATTAATATGTTAATTAATAAAATAGCGATAGGTAGGACAACCAATGTTTACTGTAATGTGTTAAAAACGTCTGTAACATATGTGTTATGAACTAATCTCTGACTTGACATACGAATCAAAAACTGACTTGAAAGCAAAACCAAAACAACTTTTGCCACAGACAGCTAACACAGTTAGCTAAGCTTGCTAGCAGAAGGTCCCTCTTAACACAGAGCTATTTAAATTTATTTATCCAGCTGTGTTAAACAACCTGAACTTGAGAGTGTGTGAGAACACCAGGTTTCCCAACCAGCCCCTCATATGCAAAGGAGCTGACGAAGTCTTCAGAGTCCAGCAGCTAAACATATGAAGATGACTGAACTTCCTTAAAGTCTGAAGTACACACTGCGTGGTTTGTAAACAAATTACAACCAATAGCTTTCAGGGAGAGGCAGGCTCTATCATTCAACTACCAATGACTGTAGTCTAGGGGCGTGACTTTTATGTAGCAAAGGAAATACCATTGGCTGAGCGTAAATCAATTCATATATTTACACCAATCATATTTACAGATTTTGCTCGAAGAGGCAGGTCTAAAGTTAGAGTTGCCTTCCGTTTTCTTTTCAAGATAGACAAAAGTATTGGGACACACCTGTTTTCAGGCATTCTTCAGGCATTCACTTCCCTTATTCAAGAGTAATCTCAAAACCCATCTTTTCAGACAGGCTTACTCACTTTAGTACACATCTTAATCGCTAGTGAATTTTACTCATATGATTTAATTATTTTATTTTATTGTATTTTATTATTTCTAATACTGCTTATTGTCTATGTCTATTGTATATTGTCTATGCTGATTGTCTTGCCTATGCTCTGTAAGGTGACCTTGGGTATTAGAAAGGCGCCCGCAAATAAAATGTATTATTATTATTATTATTATTATTATTATTATTATTATTAATGCTTCAGCATACCAAGACATTTTGTACAACGCCATGCTTCCAACTTTATGGACACACCATGTTATAAAAGGGATAATGCCCTTTTCTAGTCAAGCATTACTGTGCCCCATTGCACAAAGCAAGATCCATAAACACATGGTTCGATGAGTTCGGCGTGATAAAACTTGACAGGCCCACACAGATCCCTGACCTCAACCCTATCCGACATAAAAGTCTATGTCTTTGAATGTAATGTAATGGGCAGTACTTTTGTTCTAACAGTGTATATATATTTTTGGGGGCTTGGGCGTCATCCCTTCGTATAATAGTTCCGGCGTCCAGCACATAAGGCATCTCAAAATAAACTTGGCAACAGATACCATTTTGTCAGGGAGTTAGTTAAGGGGTCACAGGTAGATGGGCTCGGTTTGGGTCTGGTCCAGGGCCTGGTCCAGTGTGGCGCGCCGCTGGTACTGGTATTGGGTTGTGCTAGCTTGGACCGCTGGGTTAGCTCCTAAACACTTTGCATTGAGGTGATATTTTATTTAATATAATATATGTGTCTGTGTGTGTATGTGTGTCTGTGTGTGTATATATATATGTATGTATAATGATAATCTTATTAGTTCCTATTGGTTCTTTTAGAAGAACAACAGATTCCTTCAGAGAAATTGTGATACATAATTCACCATGTTTATGATTAATATATTTTACAGTATAGGTTTTATAGAAAACAGGATGCTTCTTCTAGTGCAAGGCTCAGATAGCAGCTACACATGCACGGAGTACCTGAAAAATGAACACATTTGGGCTTTGTACGGGTTATGGGGCACATCTCTCTGACTCTCCAGTAGTCCAGAGAGCAGTGACACCAATCTTGAGGGGCCATGCCACCATTTTCCATAAATGCCCCTTGTGATGGAGATGGCATAATTGTCGTAATTAGGGGGAACAGCTCAGGGTGGCATTGCAGTGACCCACCCCAGCCCAGGTCCATATGGTCTGAAACAGATAATGAGTCAGTTAATGTGCTATGTCCATCAGTAATACATATTCAATATGGATTGCAAGCGAGCAGGCTGTTATTTTCACCATGGCCATCTAGAGTTGACAGATGAGGTCTGGTACAACTGTCTTGACAGCTCACTCTGTACTCTCTAGTACAGAGCCTGCTCTCTCTCTATCTCTCTCTCTCTCTCCCTCTCTCTCTCTCTCTCTCTCTCTCTCTCTCTCTCTCTCTCTCTC
>JBBPDC010000149.1:17367627-17383023 GCA_037974485.1 Hemigrammopetersius urotaenia | reverse complement strand
GGCCTCTCTCATCTTTTTAAGTGGGAGAACTTGCACAATTGGTGGCTGACTAAATACTTTTTTGCCCCACTGTATATATATATATAACAAAATAACAAAAGTAATGGGACGCCTGAACACCGCAAACACCAGCAAACATGTATTATTATGTAAATAATGCATTAACACAATAATATATATATATACATACATACAGTATATGAATACTGCTGAATACAGCAATAAATAAATATTACATTATTTATTTTATGAAATAAAATGTAATAACAATGCAAATTCCAGGCTAGAAAGGGACAAATATCACAACAATACTGTCAATGACCGAGACAACCCACCTTGTTTCTGGATGAACAGGACATGCTACTGGTATCAGAGCATGGGAGAGAGGATCCACCACCCCATCACAGCCACAGAGTGGTCTGCAGAAGGCCCAAGTATTTTTTCATTGTTTCTGCTGCTATACTCCCCCTTCCTAAACCCTGTAGAGGAAATCTTCTCTGCATGGAGATGGAAGGTTTATTATCATCATCCACATCACCAAATGTCTCTACTTGTTGCCATGAATGCCAGGTGCCAAGATATTCCTGCTGAGCCCTGCCAAGGTTGGGAAAGGCATTCCAAAATATACTTCCCTGGAAACATCACTAGAGAGAACATTAGATGTGACGTGGGTGAAAACTTGTTGTCAAATCCAAAGATAAGGACAGACAAGTATGATGCAAGAAACATTACAGTATAAAAACGTTATATATAAAATATATATATAAAAAATGTCATTACAGTATAAAAATGTTACACATACATATGTTGTATTTTTGGCTTGTCTTACACTTAAGCACAGAAATATGTGTTTGTGTGTGCACGTGTGTGTGTCCTTGCGTTCACACAATATCAAGCCTAATTCACACAAACTGTTTGAATCCTAAGTTGGAAAGCTTTTTAAAACAGAGCTCTGATGTTTGTTGCTATTACAGTGTCCAGAAAGAGAAAAGTTGAAGCTGAAGTTCAAGTTGAAGTTTATTGTCATAAGTACAGAGTACAGTGTACAGAGTACCTTGAAATTCTTCACAGATAGAACATAAAGACATAAACGACATGAAAGACAAGGCAGTGCAGCAACAGTAACTAGTTACGGGTTGAATTGCATAATATAAAGTAAAGTGACAGTGCAGTGTAAAAGTGTGTGTGCAGTGTGAAGTGGCAGTGCAAAGTGTAAAGTGTTGTGTGCTACAGTATTAAGTTTTAGTTGAATTGACAAATGCACACTTGAACAGCTAAACATCTGATTTGACAACAGACTGAAGTGGTGATTTCTATGAGTAATTATACATTTGGTAAAAGTGCATTAAACTCTCCTTTTTTTCTAATTGTGTTTCATCCCTGTTGTGGAATAGAATAATTTGCTGGACAACCCTGACCATAACCAAAAAGACCGGAGGCCGATTTTGTTTTTACAGAAATCCTTAATTCTGTGATCAACCAATGCCCGATGCCCACAATATATGATAAAAAAATAAATTACTACAATTTTTAAAATTCTGTAACATTTCATTCAACCATTGTACTTTTACATAAAAAATCTAAATACCAAAACTTTTTTTTCTTCTGGGTCTCAGGAGATTATTGAATTGTAAGTGAAATTGTGTTTTTGTTTTGTTTTGGTTACTGTAAAAATCAAACAGTATTGTATTATTTGTAATGTTGTATGTTAGTGTTATAAAGTGGTCCTGATTAACAAGATGATACTAATGTTTCTGTGGTTTGAGTTGTGAACAGGTTTTGTTTTGTTTTAGTGCATCTTGGAAGATGGTAATGAACAATTGCAGATGTCTAAATGTCTTAAAAGCTTAAAGAATGAAGAATAGTAATATCTTTGCTGTCAGAAAATAATAATTATTATGATCAAAGCTATTTATATATATCGGTTGTATGTGTGTGTGTGTGTGTGTGTGTGTGTGTGTGTGTGTGTGTGTGTGTGTGTCTGACCATTACTCTTCTTGAAAGGCTTCCGACAAGACTTTGAAGTTTCTGTAGGAATTTGAACTAATTCATTCTGTAGAGCATTTATGAGCTCAGGAACTGATGTTGGATGGGGCTGAGATCATACATATATATATGTATATTCTGTGTTTGTGTGTTTGTGTGACATTATTACCTTAGTGTGTAGCAAAGCCAGTTTGTCATCTGTCATTAGCAAACCCTATCTCCCTCCCTGTCTCTCTCTCCTCCTAGGTTTACATTGCCAAGGTCTGACTGTAGTCTCGCTCTTTGACCTATACAGGCAGAAGCTTTTTTCTAGATTTCAGCCAAATGTCACAATTAATGCCATCGCTTGACCCCACAAAAGGCCACTGAATGCCAAGGGACAGAAAGAGGCAGAGAAAGAAAAAAGATGATTTTCCTTCATAAATAGAGTAATTGTAGCTTTAAAGGTGCATGGCTAACAAAGTGAAGGAGCGTTGTATAAAATAATTGCCTCTGCTTTAGGGAAGACAGTGGTTCATTTTACCAGTTCACTCTATTAACACTTCATTCATACCGCGCATATGGGTTCATCTGTGAGGTTAGTAAGCATGTTATTGGAGATCTGATTGGAGCAAATACACATAAAACTAGACCAGTAAACAATATTAGTGAGCTTTTAAAGCTGCTTTCCTTTTCTTCTCAGTGTGCGTCTCTCTCCCCCACTCCTGTGTTTAGCCGCTGGAGTATATGGAACATAAAGGTTAGTCTTGGATTGTTTGTCATGGGCCTCCAGGGCTGTCTCTTCCCATACTCTCGTAACTTTTTCTCCGGGACTCTGCCAGTAAAAAGGAGAAGAAAGGCACGGAAAAGCCTGACTAAGCTGAGCCTGCTGAGAAAAGGTGGCTGATACATCAATCCTGCGCTTGAGCCTGGAGCTGCTGCCTTGTTAGCTAATTGAATAAATAAAAAAAATGGTGATGCTCACTTTTGGACAGGTTGTGCCCTGGCCCTATACTCTTCTTACCTGTGTTTTATTAACCCTGTGATGCGATAATGCCATAAATTTAGCAAGTAGCAATAAAAAGAGTTGTGAATGTGGTAATGTGAAGAGCAGCGGGTTGATCTCATCTCTGTGGGACGGGCCCAGATGTGCAAGCTCTGCTGATTCAGAAAAGGAATCTCTTTCTCTCTTTTCTGTTTTGACTCTCTCTTTTCTTTCCTTACCTCACCTCGATTTTTTCTTCTGCTTGTCTACTTCATCTATCTTTCTTTCTTTTCCCCCTCTTCTCCCCCTCCCTCTTTCCCTAGGTCCTTATTTGTGGCTAGCCTTTGTTCTCTCTCTCTGTCTCTCTCTCTCATCCTCTCTCTCTCTCTCACTCTCTCTCTCTCCCTTGCTCTCTCTCCTGGCTGTCTAACTTCCCACCCCTTTGCAGTGGCACTGTTGGATCATTAAGAGGCTGTATTTTGGCCGGTTTGGTGGCTGCCCCATGTTGCTGTGTGGTGCATGCAGGTATGCTTAAATAATGAATGTGGAGGGCTGCTGTCACACAGGCTTTTGCCTGCCGTTAAATGGCGCGCTGACGGCTGGCAGAGCGAGTTGTTACAGAGTTAGCCCTGCACCTTCGCCACAAATTTATGAGGGGTCCCCAGAAAGTTCCACATCATTCCTGAGCTCCATCTTCCACCCTCTTTCTCTTTTCTTCCCCATGTCCCCAAGTCTCACTGGCTCCAGATATGCCTTTGCCTCTCTCTTGTGCTTTTATCTCTGTCCCAACCATTACTCAGACTTTGCGGAGTTGAAGAGGAAGTGACAAATAGCTAAAAAATTGGGTTTGTGGATGGTCCTGACTCCACACCCCTGAAGGTTCTCTTCTTGTTCTCTTTACTCTCGTTGTAAGGCTAGGCAGAATACTGGGACGTGAGAAGACTTTTCCAAAAAGTACTGCAAAGTGAAGTGCTGCAAAATGGTTATTTCTTTTCTGCTCATTAAGCTGCTGATACATTTTTTACACCTTTCTGGACATCTTGTACTCCTGAATGAGCGCCTTGCCTTTTTGAAATATGGTAGTGTGTGCGCGTGTGTGTGTGTGTGGCTCTGCTCTCATCTCAGGACATTTTGTGCTTTTGCCTGTCAGTGTGTTGGACCCTGACCAGGAACAAAGCTCCAGGACTTGATGGGCCCGTGTTAGCAGATGCTGGCGTGTGGATCTCGGAAGGTGCACGTGACACGTGGACAGAGTGTCAGTCAGGGAGGAAGAGGAGAGCAGAGAGGAAGAGGAGGCTGTTAGTGTGCCCTTGCCTGCCTGAGACCCCCTCTCCTGGAGAAATAAGGGTCATGAGACAGGCAGAGCAGAGCAGCTAATAGAAGATTTATGACTCACTGAATATGCAGATATGCGGACTGTGATTGACCAGGATCCACACACTGCCCTTGGGTACATCTTTGCATTTAGAGAGAGGAAGAATGAGAGAAGGTGTGGAGAGGGGGTGGCAGTGGTGGTAGGATGACTGGTGGGGGGTGGAGGAGTGGAGCGAGTGCAGCCGGAAGAAAAGGAGAAGACTGCAAGAGGGGAGCACAATGGAGAGAAAAACGCACTGGCAAATTAGGCACCCTCTCCTTTTGAATAGTCTGACAAGATTGCACGGGTTTCTGCAGAAATAGCTATTAGTCATTTTCTCCGAAAGAAATTCTCCCATTTTTTCTTTCCTTTTTTCTCCCCACTCCCCTCACTTCTTCCCCTCATTTCAGGCAATTTGAACTCCATTTGCCAGAGTGTGGTGCCTGCTCAAATAGCAGATGTGTTTTATTTTATTTGAAATATACATACTGGCATAATGAGGCTGAACAATGCGCTGGGCTCAGGGATCATATAGTGCTGGCAGTTGTGGGGCCTGATGAATGTGTAGGTAAGGACCAGCGCAAGGTGTCCATTAACGCTGTGTGAGAGGAGAGCAGTGAAATGGAGAAATTATAGAGCCGGGCCTGGTCCACCGAATGAATAGTCATGCTGACAAATTGAACTTGGTTGTTTCAGAAGGCTTCAATTTAATCTCTTAAGTCTTTTCCGGCCATTAAAAGAGTCATTTGCTGGCCATCACTGCTGCAAATCCTGACACCCTCTCTTTACAGCTCCTCATACTCAAGCAACCTATTTCCACCTGCGATTTTATCACAGAGTGGGAGCATGAGCTGTGTGTATGTATGTGCTTACTATTTGGCCTAGGAGAATGATTTAATATGCCATTAAAGCGTTAGTGGCATAGGAGCACTGCGTTTTAATTCTGACGTTAAGGATGATCTGTCATAGCGACTGATTTGCTATCACAATTACTATGATGATTTTGGAAGTGACTAGGCTGTGAAAGGGACAATGCCCTCCATTCAATCCTATACATAATAATAGCTGGTAGTAACAGTTTAAGTGGCAGTGAGGCAATGCAGTAGTGAAAATGATGAACCATAACATAGTACTGATAGATGGTGCCAATGCATTACCTGAAGTCTCTAAAATTAACATGCTCTGTGCTCACACCTAACTGGGACGTGTGTTTGTTGGACAAAAACTGCTAGGGGAAGATTGTTTACCTGTCTGTTAAGAAGCATGATGCTTTATTGCCCCCTACTGGTCTGATTTTGAAGCACAAATTCATTTATTGAGACTTGCTTTATACAGGCTAGCATAGGCTAGCATAGGCCAGCATTTGAGTAGTATCATATGACTAAAAGCAAAGAAAGGTAAATAGCCATATCTGTAATATCTGCAGTTTTACTTTCGTAGTAAAAGGCATGTTAGAGATCATCATGGCTTTATTCTGAATACAGTTCAGGCTGTTAAAGGAGAAGCAATGTCATAGTGCATGCAATCATTGAAGCGAAAGTGTTGACTCAACGGTCACCTTCTTAATAGTAATAAAAGTTACATGCATGGGTGATAAATGACCTTCTAAGTGACACCCCCTTTGACGTGACACACTCTAAGTGACTCCCCCTCCCACACATAAACAGCAGTTCTCCACACCCCCTTTCTCCTGGGCCAAGCCTTTATGAAACTGCCCCAGCCCTCCACACTCTCTTGATGGAGTCAATATGAACTGGCTAGACATTTATCTCACGCCAATGGCACCCCTGATTCTTAAAAGCAGTAAAAGTCCAGCAGGTAAAGTTTATATGGACGTCTTAAGTGTATTACAAAGCATCTTTAGAAATTACATTAGTGAGTCATGGCACTCTCTGTGTGTTTTATAAACTATCATGAGAGTCAACAAACCGCTTAAATGATCCATGCTGATTAGGTCAGCTCTTTGTGCACAACCTGTACAGTTTGATTTTATGTGAACAGGTAAAAGTACAGCACATTAAGAAGAGTGAAACCAGGAAAGGAAACAGTGTGAAATTGCTTTTTATCATATTATGGAGGTCTGGTGACATTGAGACATGATATGCACCCCTCAACAAAGCAAGAAAACATCAATGAATTCAATGAGTAATCATTAGTGTCTTAATTATTAGTATCTTACATCTTTAACACATCGTTTAAACCAAGGTGGTCCTTGGTTCTTTAAACAACGCCGGAAGGACTGTTTAGTTCCCTAGAAACCCACTGGTGTAAATGACATGTGATCGAGGTGAGCCTTTAAAAGTATAAAGAACCTCCAGGATTATTTTAAGAGCTGTATACGCTCTTTGTAAATGTATGTATTCTACCCAATTACTTTTACCTTCTTCGAACTTTAAAAGGGTTCTTCACACACATCTTATTTGCAACAATAAATAAATCTGTCTGAAAGTATAGTATCCATTGAAAGGTTCTTTAGGGTAAAAGAAATAGTCCCTTTTAATGGTAAGGGTGGCAAATTCAGGACCTGAAACAATACAGTGAATTTAATAAGTTAAAAAAATCACTAATATTCTAATGAAGAAGAAAAAAACATTCTAAGGAAGCTTGTGCAGTGTCAATGTGTTTGACACTAAAACATATGACATACAGACTGGGCAAAAGTCTTGAGCCACTTGTCATTTCTTTATATTTTGAGTCGTCTTGTTGGTGCAAATTTCATGACTTCCATACCTTTGGCATAGTAAGTAAATTAAAATAAAGTTCTTGGAATGTTTTACTGTGGCAGGCTGCAAAGTACCTAAAGACACACAGAGACCGCCTGATCATCTGGAATCATCTGCACCTTTGTTTGCTTGAATGATTCATACATAGGTCACTGAATCAGACATTCATACAAAAAGCGTTCATGTGAAATTGGTCAGGTTCACTTTGAAAGTCCTTCAGGAAGCCTGGAGAACTGTTCCTAAAGACTATGTTAAAAAAAACTGTGGTTCTTTGGAATTAAATTTGAAAAATACTTTTTTCACGCTACTATACATCAAGTTTTTTTTTTCCAAACATTCTGTAATGCCGTAATTTAAAGCTGTCAGATCCTCGGCTATGTGATCCCGTTTTTTCCTTCTTCAGGAAACACACTCAAGCATTCCTTGAAATAATAAAGTGTGCAGTTTATTTGTTTTATAATTATTTGTATGATTACACTACCACACTCTTTATAAAGCATTGAGGGGAGCTTATGTGTGCTATACTGTACTCATTTTTAACATAATGTAACATACTTCCTGGTGGGTCTATTTGTATATGTGTGCTTTTCCCTGCTGGTCTGTAGTGTAATGTTTGTGATCCGGACCTGTGTGTGATATTCTTTTTTCACCACCATGCCCCTTTAACATCCACATGCTTCCTATAGGAGCCGCCATGGGAGGGCCGCCGAGCCTGCTTTGATAGTGTGTCAGAGCAAATTAGCTTCTGTGTGGTGGCGCCTTGGCACACAAAGCCGCTTCCTCTCCTACTGTCACCCTGCATATGTGCACAAGATTATAATTAATAAGTGGGCCCGTCAATCACACTTTAATAATAATAATTTAGCATTTAGGGGGCAGCGCGAGGTTATTGGCATCTGTGCTTTTGATGTGAATTATGGGCTGGCTAATAAGAAGTCAGTGAGGCGGGGGAGGGTGTTGGGTGGTGTGGGGGGTGTTGAGGGCGGTATACTCAGAGAGCACATTTTCATCTCAATCAGCAGTTGGACAGGGCCTTCAGTGAGGGCACACACCATTTAAGCATGGTGGGAGGACACACCTGCAGCAGTGAAAGGGGTTTACAGCATTTATTTAAGATTTAGTTACAGAAATGAAAGAGACTTTATCATACAAAAGCAAAATGTCCTCACTTTTTTTTAAATATATGAACTTTATATGTTTTAAAGCACAGAATTTATGTATGGAAACCAGCTGGAAAGCCAGCTCCTTTTGAGTTAACTCAAAATCAAAGCATTGACATATAGGATCTACCTATTCAGTGTAGGGCAGTTTAGCACTGTTTTAAAGTTATAAACAGTGTTTCAGCCCAGACTGCTTTTGAAGGAGGCTCAAAACAGGGTAGCCAATCAGGACAGAGGTCATATACATATTTCAAGAAACAATAAACTAGCCTGTGTAGTAGTAAGCAGTCAAAAGAACTTATAAAATTGGCCATGTTAAAATTAATAGCATACTTACATGTTCACACTGTAAAAAGCAGTAAGTGTTGTAAAAAGGTGAATGAGCTTGTTTTACACTGAAAAACAGAATACTATGTATATTTATCATATGTTTGTTATTATAAGATTGTTGTAGAAATATTGTATAATTGATAAAACTTTTAAATTTGTCTATGGACATCTTTTAACTTGTCTTGCATCATTTTATCTAATGGAAGAGTCATATTTCATTGCTGGATTATTTTCATTTGTTTGAGCAGTATTTAATAAAACAAGCTTTGTTTCTCAAATATTATATCTAAAAGTAGAAAGAGACCTTTTCCTTAGACGAAAAGTGAAACATGTCTACAAAGAAAAGTTTGTTTAACATTTGTACATCAACTTCACAATGAGAACACATGTTACAATGTATGACTGGGACAATCAGTATGTTTGCATGTAGTTATCATTCAGTTTCTGTTACTTGCATTTATTATAGTAGTCCCCACTGTTTAGTATAGTGGTTGTGTTCTTGTATTGTCCTTGGGTGTACTTGTTCTATGAAAGTGCACACACCACCAGTGTAATGTTAAATAGTCTTATGAGACTCTCTCTCTCTCTTTCTCTCTCTCTCTCTCCCTCTCTCTCCCCATCTATCTCTCTGTCATTGTGTGATGGCCATATTGCCATGGCCCTGTTCCACCATCCTTTATTACTCAGACACATCCGCTAATTGCAATCAAAATAACAAAACAACATATGTCAACACCCCAGAGACCACAGCACGGGTGTCCTGCAGTCACTCAAATGAAGAGTGATGGTTGACAAATGAGCGCTTGATTGGTTACATAAATTACTTTCTGTAGACAGAGCGTCTCGCCAGGCACTCCAGCAAAAACCTATCATTAAAGGGGGAAGCAGTGCGAGGGAATAGAAGGAACACGGCTAGATGGGTATTTGCATCCTGTAAGCTGCAAAGTGATGGGGATTTTTTAGATGGCTGGGTGTAGCTCTTTTGTCAGTGATACTTGACTGACTTGTGTCATCAAAGCATAGACAGTAGATGAGTTGAGTCATCTGAAGTGTGTAGAAACAAAAAGAACCATTTTAACATCTACGTTTGGGCAAGTAAAGCAATATCTTTTGATTCTTTTCTTTGTAAATGCCAAATCATGCTAGCATACTGACAAGCTGTTCTACAAATGTGTTTCTGACTGTTTAAAAACATGTACTAATTGTAAAATATTGGGGAAAAAAAGAAAAATACAAAGTAAATGTTTTTTGCATATTGAATGCAAGTGACTATTCAAACCTTTCTGGATGTTGTGTTGTGTTTACACCAAACTAAGGATCTGAAAGTAAGGTAAGTGTTACGTTTGGCCGCTCCTCAAGCACGCATGAAGTACAAAAGCAGACGTCCAAAGTCTTTTTGCTCTTTATTCTGTGACTATAACTGAACCTGGCACGAGGGCCGATGCAAACATCACAACACAAATACAGCATGGACGACGGTGAATAACGGTGAACCCACGACTAGAACCCCACAGTGACAAACATATATACACCCCACGTGATTACCCACACCTGCTTACTGATAAGGCCTCATTCCTAACCGGCCCTTGTTCCGGAATGAGGCCAAGTCCTCAAAGTCACCCCAATGGTGGCCTCTCGTGGCCACCCTCTGCTACAAGCCCCAGTCGTAACAGTAAGGTAAAGATTATACCTGATATCTCAACACTTCCTGCTTATAATTTTGACATTCGAAAACACTTGTTAGAAATAGAAGTTAAGGAGAATTGATTAAGTCCAAATCTGGTAGATAAACAAAGATATCTGAAAAAAATCTTGTGGACTAGTAAGGTATGCAAAGCAAAGCCTCCACAACACTGCTAAGGACCTCTAGGAAGATTTGGCTGGCACAGGAATAGTGATGCACTGGCCCACTGCAGTGTTGTAATCCAGACATCTAAATGACAAGTTATCAGAAGGTAACTGATCTCATCACAAAGGTTGACATGTGAAGTACTTAGATAAGTATGATAGTTTGTTGTTAAAAAAGGAGAAGTGTTTCAGTAAAAGAACACCTTGCCAGCTGTTAAGCTGGAGGTGTATCTGTCATGGCTTGTGTGGCAGCCAGTGCCACAGTAAGTGTTTTGTGGATAAAGGGAAAATTACTGTCAAACTAATCTGCTAGTTTATAGTCTAGAAACTGAAGAAGAGGCTGATTAGTACAATGACCCAAAACGTCCAAAAAATCAACCTTGAAAATTATTGAAACATCTTTCATCATAGCTAAGTTTGAACATTTTTGAAAGTCAGTGATTAGAACCTAAATATGCAAGATTCAAGATTCAAGATTTTTATTTGCCATTTGTGCATGAAACCAGCAGTCCATGCACATTGGAATTCTTGTGCAAAGCTCTCCGAGTCAGGTTACATATTTGATAGGTAGAAAAGACAGGAAAATAAAGCAGAGAATAAAGCAATCTACTAGTAGTATACAATATATAAAATATAACAATATATAAAGATATAAGTATCACTGTACAAGAGGACTTTTTTTTAAATACTCGCACTCGCACATTTTAATATTGCACATTTGAATATTTCACAATTTACTCTTGCACAATTTACTCTTGCACAATTTACTCTTGCACATTTTGTGTATTGCTCATGATTATATATTTTTTGAAATTCTGGAAATCTGGACAAGAGAAAAAAACAGAGGAAAGGAAAGAATCACTGTTAGCTGGCCATTATAAACATTTGTAGGCTGCTTTATCAGCCGAAGAGGATTTCATTGCTTTATGCTTCACTGGGGTATAAACATGAGGTGACACCAAATACTGATAGTACACAATGAGAATACACAAACAGAGACACAAAAAGTAAATTAGACACTGGCCACAAAAATACTTCCACGTTTGACAATACTCATTACTTCTTTTGGGTGGCTGGTGGCCTCGTGGTTAGGGAGTTGCCATGGTGAGCAGAAAATTGTGGGTTTGAATCCCAGGACTACTAGTAGCACCACTGAGGTAGCCCTTGAGCAAAGTACCATCCCCATGCACTGCTCCGTGGGTGTCATGCCAGTAGCTGCCCAATGCTTCACTTGGTGAATGGGTTAAACACAGAGAAAGAATTTCACATTACACTCATTGTGTGCTGTTTTGTGGTGTGTTCATGTGTGACTATAAGGGGCCACTTTAATTCGAACAACAATTGAGGACTTTCAAACAATAGGTGCGATGATGGACCTTGAACTGAATCCATGGTTAGGTAAGACAAAATCTACTCTTTGGTAACATATTCCATATTATACAGGCATTTGTTTTATAAAAAAGTGAAAGTCATGCCAGAAACATAATCCCTAGTGCAAAGGTTCAACTTGGGTGTTGTCAGGCTGGTTTTATTATAAAAAAACCTCAGAATCTTGTCATGTTACATCATGACTACATCAATTTTCAAGAGACTTTCAAGAGTGCTACTGATATTACCACTGCCAATACTGCAACTGCCACTACCGTTGTTACTATTATAAATAATGGTACTTCTACTATTAGAAGTTTGAATCCCAACTGCTGGTGTCATCGCGGAGGTACCCTTGAGCAAGGTACCGTACCCCCACACTGCTCCCCGGGCGCCCCTCGCTGGCGGCAGCCTACTGCTTCACTTGGTGAATGGATTAAATGCAGAGAAAGAATTTCGCATTATTCACATTGTGCTGTGGTGTGTTCATGCATGACTATAGGGGTTAATAAATTAAAATTAAATTTTAATTAAATTACAGCTACTTTTACTGTTACTACTACTATTGTGGCTGCTACTGCTACTGTTGCTGCTACTTCTGTTATTTCTACTACTGCTACTATGACTACTACTACCATTACTGCTACTACTGTTACTACTATTGGTACTACTACTATTACTGTTATTACTACTATTAGTACTACTGGTACTCCTACTACTGCTACTCCGATCAGATTTGCGGAGTCCTTTAAGCGTCGCCTAAAGATACACCTCTTCAAGGAGCACATCGGCGACTAACTACGTCTTGTATTCTACTGCTTACTTTTAAAAAATCCTTCCTTTCTCTTCTCTTGACTTTCTTATGGTTTATGTTGTTCTGGTATTGTTTGGCAGGTGTTGGCTGATTATTATTTGACAGATGTTGTATAGGTGCACCGAAGGTGCAGTATTTCGGTTAAATAGTTGATGTGGATTTAAGCTGTTTACAAGTGTTAAACAGTTGTGGACTACCTGAGAACTGATGTACGTCACTCTGGATAAGAGCATCAGCCAAATGCTGTAAATGTAAATGTACTGATACTACTACTGTTTAACAACCATGACCATGACTACTACTACTGCTACTACTACTACTGCTGCTGCTGCACACACTGCTGCTGCTGCACCTGCAACCACTGTTGCTACTACTACTGCTGCTGCTGCTGTTAATACTACTATTACTACTAGTACTACCACTACTGGTGATTTATTTATTTTTTATTCATTCACACATTTTTGTGTGAATCTATCTTTAATTTTCACTTATTTGGTCTTCTTTCTTTCTTTCTTTCTTTCTTTCTTTCTTTCTTTCTTTCTTTCTTTCTTTCTTTCTTTCTTTCTTTCTTTCTTTCATCCTTTCTTTCTTTTTTCTCAAAAGGGTAGCTGGCCTTATTTACGTTTTTACAAACGTTTTTTCATTTGGCTTGTGTTTTGCTCCGATTTTTGTTGAAGTCGGTCATTTCTCATCTGTACCAGCAGAGGACAGCACTGTATCTCTCTGCTGTTGCTGAGTCACAGCTAAGGTTTCTCTTAGTAAATGCATTCTGCAGACACTCAAATACAGCCTGTGCAAATTGTTTGAAGTCATTTATATCAGCAGTGGTATTCTTTCTGACAGCAAAAACACAACTGAATATTAGAATAAATGCAAACAAACAAGCAAGCGGTAAAATGTATTAAGGTTTCTTTATACTCAATATTTTGTGAGCTGGTTAGAAGAACATCCACATTTCTGCTCAGTGCCTGTACTGTACTTATTGGACAGTGTGGAAAGCAGTGACAGATCTATCCAGTGTGCTGATCCTGCTGCATAAGCACGTTACCAAACCAAAATACGACATGCACTCTTAACTGTTCCTTGTTTTTTGAAAATACAAAAGATCCTAGCAGCATATGGCCACTTCAACTCCGAACTGAAGTGATTCTAAAACTCTAAACAGAGTATTAATTCGTCAGGATCAGTGCGACTGTATCTGGCTGCAGTCAGTAATTCCTGTGTGTGTGAACAGGGTAGGGAGAGGGGGATATTTAATAAGCAGGCTTTTCTCTTCAAATGCCTTTGATATGGCTTTATTGCAGATTCTTATGTGTTGATAAAAGCAGACTGACTGTCAGCGGCAGGCTTATTGGACTTTAATAAATATTGATTGGCGGAAAATAATGAAAGCCTGGGGAGAAGACAGGCTGTCTGGCGTCCCAGCTTGGAGAGAACCACAGACCTGTCAAAGAGGAAAGCCAGAAAAAGAGCGGTGAATATATACGAGAGGAGTGTTTGATAGAGGGGGAGTGTTGTTGAAAAAGGAAATGAAGTGCTTAGGTGGTCCCCATGAAGGCCCCTTGCTTCAGAAACAGCCTGTTCTCTTCTCACTCACATTCTGTTTATCTGTCTATATTTCTTGCTTTTCTTCTCTCTCTCTTCTTCTCTCAGTTTGTCTCTGTTTGCCCCCCCCCTCTTTCTCTCTCCCTCTTCTTTCTTTCTTTCTTGGAGTTATGGAAGGAGTAATGACAGTTAGATATGTGATTGAACTAAGTACAAGGCAATGGTGATCAGTGTTGGCTAACTCTCTGTGGTCAGTCCTGAGGTCTGTGAGGACAACAAACTATTTAATTAGCACAATGAAAAACTAACATGTTTACTGCCATCTATAATTTCTTCTGTATCTAGCCAATAGGGTTGTGTCATTTAATGCATAGTTATACAAGTACAACAAACAGTGAAATGTGTCCTAAACTGTGGCGGCTCAGTGGGTAGAATACTTGCCTCTGGGCCAGGAGGTTATGAGTTCAAATCCAACATTCAGCACCACCACTGGGTTCCTGAGCAAGACCCTTAACCCCAAGTTGCTCCATTGCCTCGTTTCTTGACCACTACTTGTCATGTCTTCTCAACTGGCCAGCGGCACCAAGTGATTTGAGCGTCTGGTTCCTGCAGCAGGCCAAGGTCATGCAGCTTGTCCAGCAGTCCATCCTTGAAGTATGCTTCTTCTTAATTGTGTAAGAGAATAGTGGTGATATATATGTTCATTAGTCATACTGATGTATATGTATGTGGATTGTTTGTGTGGAAATTGACTGCAACTACACATTTTCACCAAATGTGAAATCTCAGGGAGGCACCTGGGACTTCTTAATGATAATAGTATAGTTCTCCGTTTCTAGAGGCATTGCAGTCTTCTGTACAAAGCAGTTTGGTTGCACAGAGATTTTGGTTATTTAATCATGGCTTTGGCTGCAGGTTTTCCCAGACCCAGTGCTCCAAATGTGTTTTGGTCGCTTTCACAGAGGGACCAGTAAAGTTAGCTATTTGGAAATCTTTCAGACTGATGTCAGTACAACAGGACATAGAGGTGGTAAAAGTCCCTCAAACCCTCATTGAATCACACCTAACAGCTGAATCAGTTTTCTATTAAACCGCTTTGAATGTTCCTGGATTTGAAAAGAAACAATGTTTCAAAGAATTAACACAAGGGCTTGTCTCTGTTACTCTGTTACTGGGTGTATTATTGTTTAACTGCTGACCTTCTTCACAATTTAGCTGTTTTCTCTTTCTCTTTCTCTCTCTCTCTCTCTCTCTCTCTCTCTCTCTCTCTCTCTCTCTCTCTCTCACTCTCTCTCTCTCTCTCT